>MJUU01048745.1:15220-25484 GCA_002080025.1 Modiolus philippinarum | reverse complement strand
GTTAGAGAAGTAACATGTATCAGGANGAGGTCACCGTTTTCAACTGCAAAATTGATCAGGTGAAATTGTCGTGCATGTCCGTTTAATACGGTTTTTTGGTTTGTGTCAATCAACTTAAGGTCAAGTCGATGTAATTGAACGCCATCTGGTGTTGTCTTGTTTTGAAAATTTTAGTGACGTCCCTTTCTATTGTAAGACGTTAATGGGAACGTAAAACACCTATGACGTTTCATATGATTTCCCCGAATTGTGGTGTAACCACAGGAAGGATTTCGTCAATTGGCAAAAAAGGGGGAAAATGAATAGATAATGAATGGGTGTGGAGGATATGCGCATTAGATACAGTCTCTATACAAACACATGGTACTGATAAACAATTGAACAACGGTTCACCATGGAATACAACAAAAATCATAGGTTTGAGTATAGAGTAATGATACTTCTAGGAAAAGCTTTATTGTCCGCTCCATTTGTCAGACTGCACAAACCAAGAACTATACTACCTAAGAACGTAGTGGTTTCTTTTTTAGACCTAAAATACGATGCACACAATATAGTCAGCGCTTAACAAAACACCTTTAGAAATCAAATTCGTGAACATCAAACACGGGCATCTTATCTTCCCGCGAAAGGTTAACTGAGAATTGTTTTCTCTAGATATCATATGAATGCATTCTAAATTTTATCAGTAATATTCAAACATTTGCATAGCATTGACGGGTGATGGATTAATGAATGAGATTTAAATTTTAGATATCTCTGAGTAGAAAATAAAGTTTCAGTAGTTTTTCCGAGAAAGATGTTGCCTGTCATTTCAATATCACTCGATGTTAATCATAGCTATTCCTCGCGACTTCTGAACTGTTCTTTTTTTAAAGTTGATATTTCTCAACTATTTGATGGTTTGGTTTTAAAAGTGAAATTCAATTATTCGCAAAGAGGTACTATTTGTAAATGAAGCGCGGGGTTCAAATGGAAGCTGGTATTTGAAGTTGAAAACTTTGAAAAATTTTAAAAAAATTGAAGATGGTTTCGTAGTTCTATTTTCAGGGATATAACTTTAATGTTACAATACTCGAAAATCACACTTTTTGTGAATTTATATATATATAGACTGTGTTCAGTCTATACATGCACTTTTGTAAATTTTTAAAATATTAGTGATCAACCTTGCAAAGTCAATTTAATCAATTTCTCCTCAACGCCGCTTTCGGGAGAAACACATATTACAACAAATTAAAAAATGAAGGTACAGTATAAAAATGCCTTATCAATTTTCCCCGAACATTTTCATTCATCTTGAAATCTTCAATTCCAGAAATTTGGGGGGAAATGACGTAAGTCGTTATATTCTGCCTCTAGTAACTTCCTAAGACGTTGATTGGTCAAAAGACGTCACCTGTCGACCGTGTATACTCACTGTACGTTTCCAAACGTTTTTTTTGACAATGCACTGGGCTCTCGGCAGGATATAAACATTACACAGTATGTCAGTGACATAATATGGTACATACATGGTCAGTTAATTGAATATTGGGCTCGAGCTACGCTCTCGCCCAATGTGAAATTTACTGACCGTTTATATACCATATTAGGTCCCTTACAGACCGTATAATCTATAGTATTCTTTGGGAAACCCTTAACATCATTTAAAATGTAAATCTTGCTGATCATTGGATTTTTTCTCGAATAAATGCAAGTGTACTGTGTTAAGGGCAAAACGGACTTGCAGTTATTGCTAAAATGCAACTATTTGTAATATTGTTGTAAAAATCAATGATAGCATTCAAACACAATCGAATATTTGTAATAGGTCATGCGCCGCCGACGGTTCCAGGCTTCGAAAAGGGATTGTTCCAATGGAGTTCCAGTCGATTTTTACCTAAATTCTGCACGAAATTTAGAGTATTTCCAGAACAAGGGCGTTCCAACCTCTGGAACCCTCCCTAATGAACCGGCAATGTGCGCTTAATTGTTTAAATGCGAGAGTTATTGAGTGTATTTGTTTCATTCATTTGCAGTGTTCTGTGTTTAATTAACCACAATAATCATTAAAATCTAAACGACTAAATTTTAATTGACGAAATCATTTTACCGGGAGAATAATTAATTTAAATAATGTGACATGAATGTTTTATATTTAGTGCAATAAAAGTACTGCTCGGCAAGAAACTACAAACTTAAATTGTCAATTTGAAGGCCATGCAAGTCTGTAAAAATAGCATCGCTTTTGTTCTTTGCATGCTTTAATACAACCGAATGAGTGTCATCGAAAAAAAAAACTGATGTAAATAATGGAGAAACGCATTGCAGTTTTAAGTCGGTAAACTTATTTTCTGAATTTATAGTGCCAGTTATACATGAAGGACTCTACTAAGAAACTGTGCGCGACAGCTCTCTTTATTGGTATTGACGTCGGCAAACGCGATCCTTGACGTTATGAAAAACTATCATTTTTCTGCATAAGTTCGTATCTTTGAATGCATTTATAGAAAAATCAAGCATGGTGACCTACCAATATATTTTCAAAATGCTCAGAACTTCTGCCATAAATTGTGTTAGTTTTTTGAAAAACTGTAGGACGTATAACTATTTTTAAAACAACATTTTTCTGATTTTTTAGCCGTCAAAAACCCACTTTCTCTATTCAATAATGATAAAATAATAATACACAGCATATATATAGCGCCTTATATAATAATCAAACCACTGTAAGGCGCTTTACATCAAGTTAAAATAAAAATTAAAAAAAAATAACTAGTTAGCAAAAATATAAACATACTGAAAACGTAGTATCTAAATTTCAATATAAATTTAGGTCAAACTACAATGTAGACGATTTTCAAACTAACGGGAAACGAAAACGAATATGGGTACCCCATTTTTTATCTCACCTGGCCAAAGGCCATGTGAGCTTTTGCCATCACTCGGCGTCCGTCGTCCGTTCGTCCGTCCGTCCGTTAACTTTTTTTCAAAGATCTTCTCCTCTGAAACTACTAGGCTAATACTAAGCAAATTTGGCCTGAATCATCACCAGGGTATGCTTTTTCAAGTTTGTGATGTTTATGTCCGTAGACCAAACAACATGGCCGCTATTACTAAAAATAGAACATAGGGGTAAATTGCCGTTTTTTGCAAATTATTCGAAAACAATGACAGATATAAATACTGACAGAGGTAAAAATGATCAGCATGATGAGATCTACATGCCCTGCAATTTTGGAGAATATCCATGTACCCGTCTTGGAGTTTTTGCCCCTTTTCCGTAAAATTTTCAGTTTTTCGTTACTTTTAGTCTTATATATTGAAAATGGTAGAAGATAGAAGTGAAGTTTGTATAACAAATATGGTTAGCATCAGTAAGATCTACATGTGCTGCAATTTTGAAGAAAATCTGACAACCCGCATAGGAGTTATTGCCGCTTTTTCTTTGAATTTTCACAATTTTTTAACGTTTTTACCTTTATTTCAAAAACTGTTTGAGATAAAGGTTAAATGTGAATTGCAACAATGTTGAGGTTTTCTAGAACTACAATTCCTACATATGTCCAGCAGGTTCGCATCTCATCCAAGATGGCCGCCAGCGGGGGAAGATAGTTTAACATAGGACCCTATGGGAAATGCATTCAAAGATCTTCTCCTCTGAAACCACTGAGCCAATGGGGACCAAATTTTGTCACAGAAGTCCTTGGGTGGTCCCCTTTAAAGTTTATAATTTTTACGTTTGTACCTCATCCAAGATGGCTGCCAGCGTGGGGTACAGTTTAACATAGGGACCCTATGGGAAATGCATTCAAATGTCTTCTCCTCTGAACCCACTGAGCCAATTGAAACCAAACTTGGCTACAATAGTCTTTCGATGTTTTCCTTCAAAGTTTGTGTTTTTTATGTTCATACCTCATTCAAGATGGCCGCCAGCGTGGAACATAGTTTAACGTAGGGACTCTATGGGAAATGCATTCAAATGTCTTCTCCTCTAAACCTACTGAGCCAATTGGAACCAAACTTGATTACAATTGTCTTTGGCTGATCCCTTCCAAAGTTTGTGATTTTTAGTTTGTACCTCATCCAAGAATGAAAATGTAACATCTGCTGAACTGATTTATAGTATGAATGGGTGGTCTATTGGTAACAATGAATAAAACCAGTCACCAGGTGAGCGATACAGGCTCACGTGAGCCTCTAGTTCTTTTTATATTTCAATGTATCTCAAACTTAGCAATCGCAATGCAAAAAATCAGAATTTTGTAGGACATCGTCAATTACTTCGACTTGACCTTAAGTATCATTCTGACGGGTAAACAATTAAGTTATTCAGACTCCGTAATTAGTGTTGATTAGGGCAATAATTATGACGGGTGTTGTTGATATAGCACTGACAATGATTACAAAGAATCTACACAATCTTTTCTGATACGAAAATGTTTATTAATATCGCTAATAACCTCCCTTGAATAATTTCCCATTTTACAAAAAATGGCCCTAGATTTTGATGTTTACACTAATACATGTAAATACCCTAAACTATTGAAATATCTTTAAAAATCTCTTAGTTTTTGTTTTGGATAGTATCTTGGATATTTTCTCCACAGATTTTATTTTGAGGTAGTTAAAAATAAATGACTATAGCTGTTTAATAAATTTACTATGAAATTTGACATTAAGATCCTTTTGGTTATTTGTTTCCTAGTCCTCGAAGACGCACGACCACCTCCACAAGAGTACTCCGGGTACTATGGTAAGGACTGGGCAACTGCACCATTCTACGTGTAGAATGGGTCTTGGTCTCTCGGGGCCAAGACATGCAGGCTAACGGCGGCGCATACCGTAGTTAGGGCTTTGAGTTCTTCAAAGTCCTTCTACACCAAAAAGATCGACCCACCAAGGAATTCGACTACGAAGTCTCACGACAGGCAGTGGATACCAGGGAAGATCAACTGTCCAAAATTATATTGAATTGGAGTGGGCGTCCCTCCAGGTTTAAAATGCCGTGAGAGATCTATATAGGTATTCAAGGCGATAAACCGCCATACTACTACTTATTTGTTTTCTGTCAGCTTTAACGTGTTTTTGGTTATGGACTTCCAAATGTTTTGGTTTGATCTGCACTGATGAGACATAAGTTGTCGAAATGCGCATATGCAGAAAATTAAATTAACAGTAATTTCGGTATTTTGTTATTTACTTCTACCTATCAAAACACTGTTCTGAAAGGTGAAGCAGTGAGCTTACACATGAGGATTAACTAGCTGTAATACAACAAAGAGCAAGACAATGCAACATAAGTCTCTGCACCATCCGATACTCGGGCACTCAACAGGAAGAAAAAAAACCCGACACAGACAATGAATAAACAACATCATATTAAATCTTTTAGCGCTACAGATAGGTGAATGTAAAGAATAACAAAGATAAACTTGCAACAAGCAGTGAGCAACAGTAAAAAATCGGTCAGTCCAATCTTTAAGAAAGTAATTGTTTTGCTTTTTTTCAAAGTTTTCAAACTTGCAATTGCTTTTTTGACCCGGGCGGCCTATTCACATCAAGGATATTGGATCAATAGGCCGAGACAGTTCAGTCATTACTTTTTTATATTGACCTTTTTGTACAATAAATTAATTGTTGAGACAAAATCATGTACTGGATGTAGGTGACATTTTCACGATATGCATGTGTGTCGTATCTTTTTTATCAGCATTTCGGATTATATATACTACGTAGATAATGTTATGTAAAGGATGAAGGTCTAAAAAAATATAGAAGTTCATGAACGAAAAGTAAGAATTTGGCTTGCATACACAAAACACATTGAAATAAGGGCATCACAGAACCCCTGAAAATGAAAATCACAATACACGAAAATAACCTTTTACCACCTACAATAAACATATACACTGTCAGTCATAAAGCGCAGTGCACGATAGACCAATTCAGAAATTGTGTGGCATTCTGTAATTGTGATTGTTCCCGACGTCGCTGATTGGTCAAGGCATATTTCGCGAGTACGGAATTTCTGAATTGGTACGTTATGTACGTCAATGTCAGAAGGTGTCATTGGAAATCAAATATTACCGAAATGCCAAAAAGAGGCAAATAAGTCTTCGGTTAGACAACTTTTGTCAGATTTACAAAAATTTAAGGTCGGTTCTCTTGAATTTTGTTTATAATCAAGAATTTTCAACTTTCGTGAAGATTGATGAATTTTATTTTAATAGATTATTGTAAGATGTATTTTATTTTAACAGATTATTGTAAGATGTATTTTCTTTTTAACAATAACGGTCTTTGGTATCTGTCGATATCGGTTTTATCATATATTTAGTTATAAATACAAGAATCCTGCATGTGTAATACAGACGTCATGTTTCGTCCTGTATCTTCACCCCGTGATGATATCGATATCAGTCACTGCTGCTACCCTTTATTACACACCTAAAAAATCTATATCAAAGGTCACGTGTTATTTTAATTGGAAAACTACTAAGACCTTTGTTCTTTTTCAAATATATGATAAACAATATATGACATGGGTAAATCCGTATTACATGCTGTATCAACCATCGACCAATATCATCCCCAAGGCAAGCCTTCGGGATGATATTGACGTCTCGAGTTGATACAGCATGTAATACGGATTTACCCATGTAATATTCTATATAAATTGACCTCTAAATATCAATTATATTGACTGATGCTCGATATCAATTTAAATAGACCTCCATTAAAGACCATAATTGTATAATACATTATCACATGAACGTCAAACATAATACTATTATATGAAATAGTCTAAAATTTCTATATTGCTCCGTTCTGAGTAAGGGAGTCATTCGTAACCCTCATCCACGGGTTTCTACTAGTTACCCTTAAAATGACATCGTGAACTATTTTGTGTATATTTGAATTTTATAAAACCGTATATGAATTACATCTCATTACTTTAATTCATGACTGAAGAAACGACTTTAATTTCAAAATTATCAAATTTATTTACATAGATTGTAATATTACCACTTCTCCTGCTTACGGAGTGTATGTTACAAAGTCGATAACTTAAGCGAGCGCTAGCGCAAATTATTTGGGGTTTCTTATTTGGTTTTGTTATCTGCTAGACCGCGTTATAAATCAGGGTGTCTCATGTGCATTTACCCCGTATCTCTTCACTGCTTATTTTTAGACCGGAGTGTGTCTCTGCTGCATTGCTGATTCCGTAAAACTATTGCACGTGCTAGAGATGTATACTTTATATACATTTTAATTTTGTTGTACTTGTGCTTTAGAAAATTTCCAGAATGGATGCACTGTCATACTTTCAATATTTGCACTTTGATTTTTGCTATTACAAATTGTCATTCTTACCACCTATTTAATGTGCTCATATCTCTTGAATTTATTATGCGAAGTTTTCAACTTTAGACTCGATGGGTGCCCTGTGGTGGTTTAAGTGTTGTGATTGTCTTCAGTTAGTTGTTTGTTAATTTTATAATGTCATATTATTTTTTAATTAAATAGTTAAATTTTATATTAGTTTAGAACTAATGATGAGCACTGATGTTGCGTTGCTCGACAATTAGCAATGAAGTCCGCTCCAGCCGATGCAATAGGTTGTTTTGAATCCACAATGGGATAGGGCAAATCTAATTGTTGAAGATTTCATTGGAACTTCAAGATGAAGAAAAACAGTAAAAGCGTTGTTTCATTGCTTTGTTTTAACATCTTTTTGTAAAAAATTTAAAATTTAAAACACCCGCCGCATACGACTATTTAAAAGTTCATTGATAAATGTAGCTTCGGCCAAAACTGTATTCATGTCTTTTCCATTTGTAATACCGTTATGGCCATTTCTTTTCATTTTCTATGACCTTTCGATAACAATAGCTGTTTGGTTGCAGTCAGACACTACTGGAATGGAATCGAAGGTTGGTGTGACATAAAACCGATTTTAATCCGCCATTTTTTAAAATATGAAAAAGAAAGCAAATGAGGTAAATGTCAAGAAGACAACATCCCATCTCCAGAATAGAACAACCCAAATCAAAGCATCTAGGTGTCACCGCATGGTCTTCACCGCCAGAACCAAGTCAGGACCACTGTTGTTCACTGTTTCCTTCGTGAGTTTGCACGTCTTTTTCCAATTGGCTTTGGATTTCGACTTCTGACATGCTATTAAGCAATCTTGTTTTTGCTTTAATTTAAATCAGTTATTATATTTTTTTTTTAATTTAAATTGAATTGCTAACTGTCGCAATGCAAACTTGATTTATGTTTTTCTTAAAAATAAGACACCAATTTGCAGAATACCAATTTGGTGTGATTGGTCCAAGTTAATTGACCTAGTAGAGGTTGTTTTAGTTTCCAGACTGAAATAAAGTATTACTAATACACAAAGACATGATATGAATAAATGCAATTGAGTTTTTATTCCTGTTGTTCATTATAAGCACTTTCGCCAATATCGTGCCATAAATAACTAAATATAGAAATAACTATAAATATTGAATTATTTGTGGTATACGAGTTCGTTCTCAATTTATTGGTTGAAATTAGATGATAACTGTATCCATATTTGTTCTGCGCCATGCTTATTTTGTTATTGCTTTGTCACAAATTTATTTATTCTTGTACCTATAAAATTCTAAATTTGAAAATGAGGGTAATCACATAATTACTGCACAGAATTGTCAAGAGGTAAATCCATAGGGCAAATAGACAAGGCAGGTGCAAAAAGTACAATTTAGTGGTCCAATTTTGCACAGGAATCTAAAAGGAAATAATGAGCAAAACCGGCGTAATGGAGTACCAAACTTTGCAGTCCATTGTGGTAGTGTGCGGAAGTGAAAAATGTTGACTACATTTTTTCTTCATGATGACGATTGTCTGACGTGACCGTATCTTATTCAGGATTGCTGCCAGCATGGAACTTAGTTTAATGTTGGATCCTACTGGAAAACACATTCAAAGATCTTCTCCTCTAAGACTGCCTAGCTAATTGGAACCATACTTGGTCACAACTGTCCTTATTTGGTTCCCTTTGAAAAGTCTGAATCGTGTTAAAAGGGCGCAACCGGGGAGTTTCAGCTACATTGTAACATTGAACCCTATTGAAAAACATGTTAAAGACCTTCTTCTCTGAAGCTACATGGTTAATTGGAATCAAACTATGCAATAATAGTCCTTGGGTAGTCCTCTTAAAAATGTGTAGAAATCATCCAAGATGGCCGCTATCGGAAAAACTAGTTTAAATTGGTCCCTATTGGAGAACACGTTCAAAGATTTTCTTCCCTGAGACTGCTTGGCCAAGTGGAATTATACTTGGTAACAACTGTCCTTATTTGGTCTCCTTTTCAAAATGTGTCAGGCAAGTCCGCATCAGATCCAAGATGGCCGTCATTGGGGAACATACATGTAGTTTAACTTTGAACTCTATTGGGCAGCACATTCAAAGACTTTCTTTCTGAAACTCAGTAGCCAAATGGAATGAAACTTAGTCACAATAATCCTTTGGTGGTCCTCTTTGAAAATGGGAAGTACATTCAAAGATCATCCCATCTGACAAATAGGATCATATTACATCACGGTCTATTACCATACTAGAAAATGACAACCTTTAACATTGGGGTTACCAATTACACTGCCTATGTCTGGCAAACAGGCTCCAAAGCCAATAATCTTTCTTTCCAAAATAAAAAAAAAATGTTTTATCTACGTCTAAAAATGAATATTAAATTAAGGTGGTAAAAGTTCAAAAGCTAAAAAGATATTAACATATCCTGTTTTTCAGTTTGGTAAATATAATGTTTTCAGACATGTTCCCATATTGATCCAGCATGTCATCAATAAAGAGTAACCCATTTTTTATCTAATTCCACGAACAAACCTTATATATATATATATATATATATATATATATATATATATAAGAGTCTTAGAGATTTCACAACGATACCCACAAAGATGTTCACTAATAAGAATTACATAATAGATAATATAATGATCACACGGGACACAATTTTCAGCCTTCATAAGGCTTTCATCAGTGTCATTTAACTTTCATTTAAATAGAGCGCATTCGATGTCGTGCTACAGCTCACTGATAGCCCCAGGTAAATTTAGTGACGTATAAAATGTTATCAATCTTGAACTCGATCGATAAGAGAATGAAATCATGATTGGTAATCTTGAACATAATGTAATTATTTACATACAATCAGAATACTTTAGAGTGTTACGGTGTGGATGATTGATAATTAAAATAAACACACTT
>MJUU01048742.1:4396-18658 GCA_002080025.1 Modiolus philippinarum | reverse complement strand
CCAGATCTGGACTCTTACAAAAACTTTAACCTGAGTCACTCATACATGAAATGTAGGTCAAAGTGACCTATTCTATATATCAACCTCAAGTACTCTTCAAGAAGCATCTGTGGACAAAACATTGTCCATCTACGACTTGTTATTCAAAAGATATATGGTCTTAAGTTTGAACGGACGGACGAACGGACAAACGGACGAACGGGTCAAACGCTATATCCCCTCCCCAACTTCGTTGGGCGAGGGGATAATAAACTAGAGAGATACAAAGGGGTGTAGAAACATATTATTCCTTAACGACGATTTCCTCGTCATTTTAAACAAATACGAAAACTTTTTCCTTAATTCAATTATTCAAACAAAGGATGTACAAATATTTCACTGGAGTCGAAGTGTTAATGGTATTTATTTTCTATAGCTGAGACTCGATTAAGTGTCTTATTTACGTCAATGTGCTCCTTATTGCAGTCAATTTGTTATTGACTTAAATAAGGCTCAGAAAGTAGTTGTGTTTGCAAAGTTAAAGTCTTAAAAATAATGATGAAATTCTCGCGTCTTTGTTTATTTGAAAAATATGCAGATACATTTCCTAGAACATATTGAAGAAACGACCGTAAGAAGAGGTACATATAGCGAAACAGAGATACCACTCTGCAGACATGTATCAACCCCGAAATGTAAACTAGAGAATATGTTTACATGACACAGTTGTCCCATCAACAGATTTTTATACTGCAATTGGGTTATTTTTAGCACGTATAAAGGGGTGCGTAAAAAGATGACGTTCATACGTCTACTATTTAAGCCACGCCTCTAAGGCCAAGATGGCAGCTTTCTGTGTATTAATTTTTTTGAGTGTATGACGTAAACACTCACTCCATTTCACTCAGTTTATTAGATAAATCTGTTGAAAAATAAATATTGAAATTAATTCAATCATTTTACAAATGTAATTATATAAACAAGCAATTTTTATACATTTCATTGTGATCTATTTTCTTGATGTTAATTTCGCTTTCACAGCAGTGAACAAGTAATCACTATCCTATTGACAGCAACAGCGAGGTTCCATTTAGGGTTTATATCTTAATGATTTTAGGCCATTCAAAATAAAGTTACACATATTTTTAGATTGCAGTATAAAAACAATATACGTTTAGTGTCTTCAAATATGAGTTTAGTGTCTTCAAATATGAGATTTGTATTCGGCACGAAACAGGCGGAAATGCTCGCTAAAGCTCGCATTGCCCCTGTTTCTAAGCCTCATACAAATAAATCTAATAATCTAATATTTATTGTCTTGAACACGTAATCTCCTGTAGTAAAGTCAAATCTGGTAGAGGAAAACGGAAAGATCTCTTGTCATCTGGGAAACAGATACGCAAGATCGTGATGTCGACTGTAAAACTTCTGTAGTGATGACTTCAAGTTATGGGTATCATACCCTTGCTTAAGTAGTCTATTTGTAAGCAACCGAAGTCATTGCAGATTTTGGTTTATGATTATGTGTGTTTTTGTTTGGCGATATAAATGTATTGGATATGTCAAGAGGCGATGTGGATGTTGAATATGTGAAATTACGATACGGAATTTTTACATATGTAGATGTTGTAGAAGAGAGTTGGCAAAGTGAATGCTGTGCATGTTTGGTGGCATTTTGGGTGTTTAACATATGTAGTGGCAGGGAGAATATTAGATAAGCGCATTTATTTGAACTATTGTTTATAGGTATTGAGGTTAATAGGGAGTTCCCTATTAATGACTTATAATACTCACCAACGCAGTAGCCAGTATTTCGGTGCTGGCCCGAAAATCGACCTCTTTAAAAACTTGCAATATCTAAATTGAAGAATATTTCGTTCAAAACAAGGGAGTATCTCCCTTTTGCATAGCTCTGTCCTTAGCTGATTTTGGCTCCTCTATTCAGACCCTATTGGTAATTTGTTCTCTATCAGGTTTTACACATATTATGGTTTATGGATTTCCAAATGTGTTGATCAGATCTGAACTGAAGAGACAAATTGTCGAAATGCGCATATGCAGAAACTTAATTCAAAGTAACTTCGGTATTTGATTATTTATTACCACTGGGCCGAGGCGTCTGCTGGTGGACTGTTAGTCCATGAGGGTATTCACCAACCCAGTACCCACTACATCGGTGCTGGCCCGAAACCCGATTCCATTTAAAAACTTGCAATATCTAAGCTGGAGAAAGTTTTGGTCAAAACTAGGGAGTATCTCCCTTTTGCATAGCTCTGTCTTTAGCTGATTTTGGCTTTTCAATTCAGACCCTATTGGTAATTACATATTTCGGTTTATGGATTTCAAAATGTTTTGATTAGATCTGCACTGAAGAGACATAAGTTGTCGAAATGCGCATGTGCAGAAACTAAATTCATAGTAACTTCGGTATTTTGTTATTTAAAAAAAGTTTTATAAAATCGTATTGAACATTGCTCATTGGCACTCTTTAACCCGTTCCCTTCAAACAGTTGTAGAAACTTGAGACCAAAACACCAAAAAAAAAAATACGACGTATATACCAAAAATAAATTACGACGTATATTTGTAATATACCTTTGACTACATTTAAGGTTGCACTAAAGTAAAAAATTAGGACACTCAGTAAACATAAAACGTTTGTCTGTATTTCTCAAGCTGCAAGAAATGTAGTAGAATATTATTGTGGAATGCTCTCTTAAACACAATCTACAAGTACACACTGGGAAAATTGTAAATAAATTTGAATTTTTTATTCTATAGGCGAATCTTTTCATTTGGTAAACACTCAATTTTCAAAAAAAAATCAGGAGGTCTGAAAAAGGACTTAAATGTTTCAAAATTGTTGTGGACGTATACTTTGATATCAAAGGAAGGGCAAGATTTGGAACTGTTGTTCATTTTCAAGATACAGTTCAATTTTGGTGCTATGGGGAAGTAATTTCACACAGTCAGATCAGAAATTGCCAAATTTCTACTTTAAAACATATGCTACTAGACAAAACAAGGTTAGCTTGCCCTGCATTTCGTCCAGAACAATATCGACAAGAATTAGACGTTTTCCTGACGTCCTGATTTTTTAAAAGATTGAGTGTGTACCCAAGGAAAATATTTGGTTATAAAATCTTAAATTTAAATTAATTTACAATTTATGCAGCAAGTACATGTGAATTATGTTTAAAAGAATGCATTTCGTCATGCTTTATTATTCTATTTCATGGAGCTTTTAAAATGCAGACAAAAGTTTTATGTTTATTATGTGTCCTAATTTTTGACTTTAGTGGAACCTTAATAAATAATTTACATGTATAATTATGAACCTTTTGTTTGTTGTTAAATGACCAATAAATATGATCTCTGTTACAATACACCCTTTGTTTACATAAATTATAGTATAGGTATTTAAATTCTTTGTTTATTAAAGATGTAAAGAATAGATAACGTTACTTTTTACTGGGTTATGCAGGTCTTGGTAATCATCAGTTTGTGTTAAAGCTTGGATAAAAGAGAGCTTATTTTTGTTGGTAAGTGTTTACCGGTAAACGTTTTTATGTATCTTTAAGAAGGGATGCCAAGGGCATAAAATAACATGTGTATCTTTGGTGTGCCACAGGTTGAAACCCAGAGAGCATTTTCAAAAGACATGTTCGTTTTTAACCTCTGTAAATGTGTATAGCCCTGTTTAAAGGTCAGGAAATCTAGATACTCCTAAATATGCTCTTCCTAGAACTAATTCCAATTTTTATCTAGTGAATCGGGATCAATGCAAAGATGGTTCACCTGTATGTCACTCTTCTCCAATTACTAAGAACTCTCTCAAACCAAAAAGTCACCACCATCTGTTGACACAAAAATTGTAGTATAGTAAATTTCCAAAACATCAAGAACAAAAAGGCAGAGGTGCGGAATTCAATTGTTACGACCAATGCGGATATAATATTAGAAACCGAAACGTGGTTCCGACCAAACATATTGAGCTCTGAACTGTTTCATTCGCCATACACTGTATACAGGAAAGACCGCGATGATGACTATGGAGGTGTACTGATTGCCATAAAGAACAACATAGTAAGCAAAAAGATCGAGCTACAGAATAATAAGTCAGTTTTCCTTAATATATCAAGAACTGGAAACAAATCCGTCATAGTTGGATGCCTGTATCGACCACCGAACAACGATCTAACTTACCTTCAAATCATGTGCTCAACACTGGAGCAATTATCCAGCGAAAACAAGTCATCGAATGTGTGGATAGGTGGGGACATCAACCTTCCTGATATCGATTGGTGCTCGGTATCTGTCAATGGAAGTCGAAATTCAAATGAAAGAAATAACACTTTCATTAGTAGGACTAATAACTGTAATTTGGAACAAATTGTAACTTTCCCAACTAAAGGAGCATCTACTCTTTTGACCAGTCCCTGACAAATAGTCCATCATCGAAATGAACTATTGCCAGGCCGATGATTATAGCGATCATGATGTAATTTTTATAGATACAAAAGTAGTCAAAACCAAAACCAGTCGAGTCAACCAAAAATATATATTTGGAAACGAGCAAACGTCCAAGAATTTAAAACAGCGGCAGACACCTTAGCTAAGCATTTTCAACAGCAGTATAACACTAAAGAATAAATATCCGCCAATGTGGGAATTCATTAAAGTAGGATTTAAAAAGTTTCAGAACACTCATGTCACTATCATCAGTACGATTTAACCAGCCTTGGATATCGAGGGAAGTTAACAGTATCAGTCGAAGGAAGAAGAAAGCTTTCAGGAAGGCACAAAGAACTTACGCTCCCAAAGACTTCAAAAAGTACAAAACTTAAAAGAATATAACACAAAAGGAATTTAAAAATGCATTCTCTAAATATGTGCATGATATTGTCAGCCCAGAACAAACGACTAATCCAAATAAAGTTTTGGCACTTCATAAAGAGTAAAAGATGCGAGAATCGAGGAGTTGCACCACTTAGAAATACTGATGGACTTACATATTCAGACAATAAAATCAAAGCCAATATCATGAACAAAAAAGTTTCTTCTGTGTTTAACAGCGATGAGAACATGAATACTGTCAAACCTATGAAGACGGAACCATATCCAACAATGGCCAATATAAGAGTAACAGAAAATGGCTTTCACAAACTACTCAACAAATTAAATATTCAAAGCTAATGGACCTGAAGAAATCTCACCAAGTCAGTCCCATCAGAAAAACCACCTATGATCACCACCTTTTTCAAGACTCAATAGATCATGGCGAAGTACCAACAGACTGAAAGAATACGAATGCTAGTCCAATCTTTAACAAGAGTTGTCAGAAGACAACATAGCTCGCCGGGGGTATAGAGCAATGACAATGCAAAATGAATCTGAAAGTATTACATTTTTACAATTGATTTTTTCTTTAATTTAAAACAATATCTCCAGATCAAGGTCACATATTTGAAGTTCTCAACGTATCACTTAATGACTAGCTTATAGAAGCAAGGTTAAAGTTTTTTTAACAAATCCCTCAAGGCAAGGTCAAAATGTCTCTAAATATTGTACCTCCATGATGCTCTTATCACATGAAAGTTACATACCAAACATGAACACCCTTGTACTTAATGACTACCGTCTACAAGCAAGGTTAAGTTTTTAAAAAATTGCCCTCAGGGCAAGACCAAGGCCAAAAAGTCTGCAAATATGGTACCCCAGAAAGCTCTCCTCATGTGCAAGTAACATACCAAATATAAACACCCTAGCACTTAATGACCACCTCTAGAAGAAAGGTTTAAGTTTTTTTTTTAGATTGCCCTCAGTGCAAGGTCAGGGTCAAAATGTCACATACCAAATATAAACACCTTTGATTTTAATGACTTCCTTCTAGAAGCAAGGTTAAAGTGTGTTTTTTTTAAATTGCCCTCGGGGCACGGTCAAGGTCAAAATGTCTACAACTATGATACCTCCAGAAACCTCTCATCATATGCAAGTCACATCCCAAATATAAACATTCTAGCACTGAATGACCCGCTTCTAGAAGCAAGGTATTAGTTTTTTTGAAACTTGTCCTCAGGGCAAGGTCAAGGTCAAAATGTCTACAAATATGGTTACTTCAGAAAGCTCTTATCATATGCAAGTCACATACCAAATATAGACACCCTAGCGCTTAATGACCAGCTTCTACAAGCAAGGTTAAAGTTTTTAAAAATTGCCTTCAGGACAAGGTCAGGGTCAAAATGTCTACAAATATGGTACCCCAGAAAGCTCCCATCATGTGCAAGTAACATACCAAATATAAACACCCTAGCATTTAATAACCAGCTTCTAGAAAAAAGGTTTAAGTTTTTTGAAATTGCCCTCAGTGTAAGGTCAAGGTCAAAATGTCTACAAATATGGTACCCTCAGAAAGCTCTAATCATATGCAAGTCACATACCAAATATAAACACCCGTGATTTTGACGACTTCCTTCTAGAAGCAGGGTTGAAGTTGCTTTTTTAAATTGCCCTAAGGGCATGGCCAAAGTCAAAATGTCTACAACTATGGTACCTCCAAAAAGCTCTCATCATATGCAAGTCACATACCAAATATAAACATCCGAGCACTTAATGACCAGCTTCTAGAAGCAAGGTTAAAGTTTTTAAAAAATTGTCCTCAAGGCAAGATCAAGGTCAAAATATCTACAAATATGGTACCTCCAAAAAGCTCTCATCATACAAGTCACATACCAATATACACATCCTAGCACTTAATGACCAGCGTCTAGGAGCAAGGTTAAAGTTTTTTAAAAATTGTCCTCAAGGCAAGATCAAGGTCAAAATGTCTACAAATATGGTACCGCCAGAAAGCGCTGATCATATGCAAGTCACATATCAAATATAAACACCCTAGCACTTAATGACCAGCTTCTAAAAGCAAGGGTCAAGTTTTTAAAAACTTGTCCTCGGGGCAACGTCAAGGTCAAAATGTCTACAAATATGTTACCTTCAGAAAGCTCTCTTCAAAAGGAAGTCACATACCAAACATCAACATCCTAGCTCTCAACATTTCCCTTTCAGAAGCAAGGTTAAAGTTTTGCTGACGCCGACGCTGACGCCGACACAAAAAGCCGTAAAAACTGTCCTTAGCGGCAGGTCAAGGTATTTTTTTTAAATTGCCCTCGGGGCATGGTCAAGGTCAAAATGTCTACAAATATGGTACCTCCAGAAAACTCTCATCATATGCAAATCACATACCAAATATAAACACCCTAGCACGTATTGACCAGCTTCTAGAAGCAAGGTTTTAAAGTTTTTTATAAATTGTCCTCAGGGTAAGGTTAAGGTCAAAATGTCTACAAATATGGTACCTTCAGAAAGCTCTCATAATAAGGAAGTCACATACCAAACATCAACATCCTAGTACTCAAAATCTCCTTTCAGAAGCAAGGTTAAAGTTTTTTAAGCGGGCGCTGACGACGCCGACACCGGGGGTATGACCATAGCTCTCCGGACATTCGTCCCGGCGAGCTGAAAAGAAGATAAAAGTAAAGCGTCAAACTATCGACCTGTTTCACTAACTGCCATCTTGTTCAAACTAACAGAGCATGTCAGTTGAAGTAATATCATGAGACGAGAAGAACACTCAAAATTAACATGCACAACACGGTTTTCGTGTCAAAAGATCATGCGAGTCCTAGCCTAAACTCACCACCTATAATTTAGCCAAAAAGGACAAATAGATGTAATCCTTTTAGATTTTTCAAAAGCCTTCGGCAAGTTTCCTAACGGAGGGCTTTTATACAAGTTCAACCATTATGGCATACGTGGAAATAAACAATGTAGCTTAATTGAGAGATTTCCTGTATAAGAGCCTACAGCAGGTACTTCTTGAGGAAACATCATCAGAAACTGTACCTGTACATTCGGGAGTACAAAAGGAAAGCGTATTGGTCCCTTTAAGTTTCTATTGTTCTTTAACAATTTACCAGAATTGCAGACAATGAGTTCCCTGTTTCGGTATGTATAACTCCTGCAGAAGAATTAAAACTAAACGACTCATTTTCTATATATCCAAGAAGTTACTATCTAGTTCAGGACGGTAAAATTAAATATAGCCTTAAAAAAATCTCAAAAAGTTAATGTCTTCAACACAGTTGCACAACAGTTCTAACATTCATAGCAATTATAAGCTTACAATTTTGGTTGTTTTGTGTTGTTTGCGTGTGTGTGTGTGTGTGTGTGTGTGTGTGTGTTTATTTTTGTATTTGGTCTTGAACACAAATCAAACAAACAGTTTAACAAAAGAGTTCGCAAAAAGAATCCCTGCATTCACAGACGTCAAATATGCTCTATTTCCTTAGACACAATCCGAGGTATATTCCCTGAAAAGAGCAGACAATATTGTTTGGTTCTAAATGGTATGTCAAAATACAACTGTAAGACACGGATGCACCGCCAAAAAATTTAACTCGAAGGATAACCTCGAGTACAATATCGAGGGATGAGATTGTAAAAAATCACACTTCAGTGTTATCATCATTTGGCATAAAAGCTAATGATGAAAACAATCAACTCCCTTACATCTACTGGGTACCTAAACTTCATAAGAATCCATACAAACAGAGATTCATTGCCGGGTCTTCCAGATGCACCACTAAACCGCTTTCACAGCTACTCACTACTTTGTTGACCGCAGTCAGAGACGGCCTGAAAAATTACTGTAATAAAGCTTACTCCACAAGCGGTGTGAATCAAATGTGGATTCTTAAAAATTCAAAAGATCTTCTTGAACAGCTTTCCTCAACCAGTCTTACCCATTGCCATAGCATTCAAACTTTTGACTTTTCTACACTTTATACAACCCTGCCACACAATAAACTGAAAACAGTAATTGCAGATTTAATACATCAATGTTTCTGCACAAAAAATGGAGAACGCAGATACACCTATTTAGTTGTAGGGAAAGACAAGACATATTTTGTTAAGAACCACACCGATTCAAATAAGAAGTACACCGAGACTGACGTAATCAAAATGTTAGAATTTTTGATCGACAATATTTTTGTCGAATTTGGAGGTCGTGTTTTCCAACAGACAATAGGGATTCCTATGGGAACAAACTGTGCGCCGCTTTTAGCTGACCTTTTCCTCAACTCGTACGAGGCCAAGTTTTTACAAGGGCTTATTCAAAGAAAACAAAAACATTTAGCCCAGTCCTTTAATTTCAGCTTCCGCTACATAGACGATGTGCTTTCTCTTAATAATCCTAAATTTAAGGATTATTTACATCAGATCTATCCAAATGAGCTTGAAATTAAAGAAACAACTGAAACACCTACTTCAGCTTCGTACTTAGATCTTTTATTGTATATTGACGAAGATGGACGTTTGAAATCTAAGCTATATGACAAGCGTGATGATTTTAATTTCCCCATTGTGAACTTTCCCTTTCTTAGCAGCAATATACCTACCTCTCCAGCCTATGGAGTGTACATTTCACAGTTGATTCGTTACTGTCGAGCTTGTAGTTTGTACAGTGATTTTTTGAACAGAGCAAAAACACTGTCCCAAAAGCTGCTTAGTCAGGGATTTGTTCAACCTTTGTTAATTTCATCCCTCAAGAAATTCTATGGCCGTCACCATAGCATCATTGAAAGATATGACGTGTCAGTATCCCAAATGAAAGTGGACATTTTCAGCTAGATTCACGTCTTCCCGGATTTGACTACCGACTTTGACATTTTCCCGGATTGAATCACTCACAGTGTGACGGGTGCTGTTAACAGAGCAGGACATGCTTACCCTTCCGGAGCACCTGATGTCACTCTCAGTTTCACTGGAGTTCACACTGTGAGTGCCTTTGTTCTGAATGTTGTGGTTTCTGGTTCTGTGCTTTGTGTCTGTCTGGCGTCATTGTTTTTGTGTCTAACGTCATTGTTTTCTGTGTTATCGTTTTTGCCCTGTCTTTGGACTTCGATTTTTGTGAATATCACCCCTTTGTTCCTTCGGTATTCTACTGCCGTTGTCTCATATTAAAATGGAGGTCAAAGCAACCTTATTGTCCATAATTTGGGCAGTATTCGTCAAGGCAATTACTTTGATGAAATATCATTGTCCTATGATGTGAAGTTGTTGAGGAATGGACTTTAACGCAAAACTTAACCAAAGTCACTGAAGCGTAAAATGTAGGTCAAAGCCACCTTATTGTCAATTATTTGGGTAGTACTCATAAAGGCAATTAATTTGATGAAATATCATTGTCCTATAATGTGAAGTTGTTGAGAAATAGACTTAAACGCAAAACTTTACAAAAGCCACTGAAGCGTAAAATGTAGGTCATAGCCACCTTATTGTCAATGATTGGGGTAGTACTCATCAAGGCAATTAATTTGATGAAATATCATTGTCCTATGATGTGAGGTGGTTGAGAAATGGACTTAAATGCAAAACTTAACCAAAGTCACCGAAGCGTAAAATGTAGGTCAAAGCCATATTATTGTCAATAATTTGGGTAGTACTCACCAAGGCAATTAATTTGGTGAAATATCATTGTCCTATGATGTGAAGTTGTTGAGAAATGGACTTAAATGCAAAACTTAACCAAAGTTACAAAAGCGTTACATGTATGTCAAAGCCACCTTACTGTCACTGATTTTAGCAGTACTCGTCAAGGCAATTAATTTGATGAAATAACATTGTCCTCTGATGTGAACTTGTTGAGAAATGGATATAAACGCAAAACTTAACCAAAGTCACTGAAGCGTAAAATGTAGGTCAAGGCCACCTTATTGTCAATGATTTGGGTGGTATAATTTGATGAAATATCATTGTCCTATGATGTGAAGTTGTTGAGAAATGGACTAAAACGCAAAACTTAACCTAAGTCACTGAAGCGTAAAATGTAGGTCAAAGCCACCTTATTGTCAATGATTTGGGTAGCACTCGTCAAGGCAAATAATTTGATGAAATATCATTGTGCTATAATGTATAGTTGTGGAGATATGGACTTAAATATAAAACTGAATCACAGTCACTCAAGCATAAAATATAGGTAAAAGAGTCAAACTACCTAGTGACCTATGTAATACTATTAAAGATCTACCTTTTTGATGAAATATCATTGTCCTTTAATGTGAAGTTGTTGAGAAATTGACTTAAACACAAAACTTAACCAAAGTCACTGAAGCGTAAAATGTAGTTCAAAGCCACCTTTTTGCCAATGATATTGGTGGCACTCGTCAAGGCAATTAATTTGATGAAATATCATTGTCCTATAATGTATAGTTGTTGAGATATGGACTTAAACATAAAACTGAACCACAGTCACTCAAGCATGAAATATAGGTCAAAGAGTCAAACTACCTAGAGAACTATGTAGTACCTACTGACCTATTATCATTGTTCTACCTCTAACAGTTTCTGAGAAATGGACTTTAACAAAACTTAACCGGACGTACGGACGGACGGAAGGACGGACAAGGGTAACATTATATGCCCCTTCCACATTAGTGGGCGGGTCATAAAAATAAAGCTGTCCTTAAGGAGGATATGTTTATCCTCATTGGAGCATAAAGATCCCTCAATACTTACAAACTAATTGCTGTAAGAGGATTTGAATACACCAAAGGAATACTTATTTAACAGAATACCGTTGAAAAAAATTAGAGGCTCTCAAGAGCCTGTACCTCACATTATCCAAGGCCGGCATAGACAGTACAAATAATCTCAGTGATAAAGGGTCTCATTTTCTAGTACGGTAAGACCTCAATGTAATATGGCCCGATGTGTAGGGGGGAGATTATCTTTGTATGCATATTTCAAATTGACTTCTATATAATACTATGATTTCCGTTGGCAGCTATCTCGAATCTAATGTGAACTTATTGGACAAGTTTTTCCAAGTGGGACATCAAAGGACCATTGTGGCCAAGTCTGATTCCAATTGGAAAAGTAGTTTCAGAAGAGAAGATCTTTGAATGTGTTTTCCCATAGGATCCAATGTTAAACTAAGTTCTTCACTTGGATATGACGCAAACTCTCTGGACACATTTTTCAACACAGCCAGTGAAGGACATTTGTGACCTGGTTTGGTCAAAGGAGGATGTCATTGCAATGCTGGAGTTCTTGATTGATAACATATTTGTAGAATTTGGAGGACAAGTTTTCTAGCAGACAATAGGGATACCTATGGGGACTAATTGTGCGCCACTTTTAGCAGATTTGTTACTTTATTCGTATGAAGCCAGGTTCATACAAGGGCTAGTTCAGAAAAAGACAATAAGCTAGCCAAATCCTTTTATTTCAGTTTCCGTAATATAAATGATGTTCTTTCATTGATCAATCCTCAATTTAAGGATAACCTTCATCATATATACCCAAATGAACTCGAAATTAAAGAGACCACTGATACATCATCATCAGCATCATACCTGCACCTCTATATTGACAACACTGGACGTCTGAAAACAAAACTACGAAAAGCATGATGATTTCGACTTTCCAATAGTGAACTTCCCGTTTTTTAGCAGCAATATTCCCTCTTCTCATGTATATGGCGTGTACATTTCATAACTCATTCGCTTTTGCTGTGCCTGTAGTTTGTACAGCGATTTTGTCAACAGAGAGAAATTACTGTCTCAAAAACTTATACATCAAAGGTATGTTCAGTCACTGTTGCAAAGGTCACAACAGAAGTTTTACGGTCGTAATCACGATTTGACAGACCATTACAATGTCTCTGTTTCAGAAATGAGAACAGATATCTTTGGGTAGATCCAGAGTTTGATACCGGACTGACTAACACTGACTGCGACAAAACCGGACTTTTCACTGGTAGTGTGACGGGTGCCACGCGTGGAGCAGATCATGCTTACCCTTCTGGAGCACCTAATGATACCTCAGTTTTTATAGGCTTCACACTGCTAGTGCTTTAGTTTTGTGGCGTTCTTGTTCTTTTTGTTTTGTCTTTGTCATACTGTCTCAATTCGTGTTGCTGTGAATTGTCGTGATTTTGGATTTATGATTTTACAATTTCCCCTTTCCTCTTTCTTGCTTCAGTATTCGTCTGCCGATGTATATATTAGCCAAGTAGTTTCAGAAGAGTGTTTTCCAGTAAGGTTCAATGTTAACTATGTTCCTAGTGGATCTGATGGGGACTTGCCGGACTCATTTTTCAAAGGGGACCAATTAAGGTCAGTTGTGAACAAGTAGGGTTCCAATTGGCCTAGTAGTTTCAGAGGAGATCTTTGTATGTGTTTGCTCATACAGGCCAATGCCACACTATGTTCCCCGCTGGGGTCAGCCATCTTGGATCTGATTGGGACTTGCTAAACACATTTTTCAATGGAACCAACTAAGGACAGTTTTGACCAAGTATGGTTCCAATAGGCCAAGTAGTCTCAAGGGAGAAAATCGTTGAATGTTTTTTCTCTTAGGTGCAAATGTTCAACTATGTATCCCCGCTAGCAGCCATCTTGGATCTGATGGGGACTTGCCACATTTTCCAAGGGGACCAACTAAGGACATTTGTGGCCAAGTATTGTATAAACTGGACAAGTAGTATCAGGGAGAAGAAGATCTTTGATTGTGTTTTCCCATAGGGTCTAATATTAAACTAAATTCCCTGCTGCTGGTCATCTTGGATGAGGTCGGCAACTTCTATAATAAAGAAAAAATGTCGTCCTTGACATACTGAAAATTTCTGCATTAAATCTTAATCTCCATCTCAGAATTTATTGAAATATAAGGCAAAATGTATAAACTTACAGAAAATTTGACCAATAAAGGGCAATAAATTCCCATATAGGTATTCAGATTTGCTGATTGACGGACTGAGGGACACCAAGGGATGGCAAAAGCTAGCATGGACTTATTTAAAAAGTTCAAATTCCTGTCAAATCTGAAAAAAAATTATATTGTCCAATTTATCTAAATAGGATAAAGAACCCTTACAAAGTATTAGACATCTTCTTATAATATGCAATATAACAGGAGTCAACTACAGGAAATGTGCATCACCAATTATTTTTCACAGAACGTACATTTTCATTGTGAGGGTAATTCGATTTTACCATTTCATTCTTTTAGCCACAAATTCCTAGCTCTTGGTAGTTACAAAATTCCAGCTCTATAGGTCTTTTTTTAATAAATCAATTTTTGTTTTCGTTTTTGTTTTTTGTTTTTTTGTTTTGGGGTTTTTGTTTTGTTCTTTTTTTGTGTGTGTGTTTTCTTTTGTTGTCATTTTTGTTTTTTGTTTTTTTGTTGTTTTTTTGTTGTTTTTTTTTTTGTTTTTTTTTTTTT
>MJUU01048738.1:10160-25900 GCA_002080025.1 Modiolus philippinarum | reverse complement strand
CTCCTCTCCATTACATAATCACAATCATAGGTATCATTATAAATTGGAGATGCTGGGTAATTTTATCACGTGACCCCATGCTGGGTAATTTTATCACGTGACCCCATTCAAAGGACCAAAAGGGGCTGGACGGACATGAGACGGGGATATTCCGGAAAAAATTCAGTTTTATTAAAACGGTTTATCTTATAAATTCGATAAACTTAATTATATAGTAGCTTTAGCCTATTCGTCTCAAAGCTCAACGAAACTGGCAAATGCACTTTATTCCTTATTTTATTTTAAGACACCGAGCTGACTATAATATATTTAGTACAATTCCTATGAAAAATGAGGTTAATACAGGCGCAGATCCAGGGAATTTGAAAAAAGGGTTCCTAATTTAGAAGTGAATGGAAATTTCGCAGAGCGGAGCGAGGTGCGAAATTTTTGGAGTATTTCTTAATAAAACATAAAGAAATTTATTAAAAAATACATGATTGTCAAAAAAGAGGGGACCCTTGGATCCGCCGATGGTAATAACAAATTTACCGAACACAATTGTCAAGAGCCGAAATCTAAGGAACAAAACCACCGGGAAAAAAATGTCAACCGCAATGGTCTTGACTTAGTACAGGCATATCGAAATTAATCGTGGGTTAGACCGGTTTTATTTCGCGACAAACCAAACAATAACCTATGCTAGTTATAAGTTATGAAAATTGTAAGAACAAAATCATTCATACTTTTATAATAACTGAAGCGGTATATGCATAAAAGAGACGATTTGCGACAAAACACAATGAAAAAAAAAACACTATTCATTAATTTGCATGGCAAGAGATTCACAACTTTCTTGGGATTGAATATGTCATTGAGTCCATACATTTATGACAAAAGGTAAAGAATTTGACACTAAAAATTGTGTAACATTCATCATGTCCAAGGAACAATAGAGAATGGCAAGTACAAGAAAATGTATACCCTATAAATGCATTTACGGAATCTTTCTAGAGGTTACGGTAATTGCATGCCTATTGATACGATCGGATTTCTATGAAGAATGAAATCACGGACAAGTTGGTGTAAGAAAATACATGAAAATAATGAAATTAAAGAAAAGAAAATGCTTCTTCCTTTCTTTAGGAACCCGACGGTAGGAATCTTCTTACATGTGTACTGGCAAACGAAAACACAGAAACAAAAAGTTAAAGGAAGACGAAAAACGAAAATAGAATGATAGGTTCTTATACGAGACCATATTTAAGATAAGGGATATATTCAGAGTGTGAGAAATTGGACGTCTTTTCCCGAGTGAAACTTGGAATTTCTTACACGAACAAATCGCAATGTTGGATTAGACAATTACCCGTGTAAGACAGCTTCACGTGACCCTGTCTTTTATGGGCGACTTCCGGAAGAACGTAGTTTCAGTTTTATCAGTTGATATGAACATCAATCGGTGTTTTATTTTGTACTGGACATGTTTTTTGTTTCATTTCATGTTACAGTTTTATTGTTCGTTTTTCAGTCATCTGAATGATAACTGCAAAAATGTGTTCATTCATTATAAATTTTTGGAAGTTTCTTTCCCCAATTACTAAACTTTAACGCAAAACATTTGTATTTGTGGTAACCATATTGAATCATCTGTCAAGTGACCGGAAGTGGCAGTTGCTACCTAGTGGTTACTTTTTCTTATAATAAACTATTCGTCAATATTTAGCAGAGCAGAGAAAATGTTTACCGCGAAATATCAAGATTTGGTCTTTCAGTGGGTTTTTATTGAATACCCCAAAAAAAGGAAAAATGCGATAGATTTATATTTGACCAATGAAAACGTTTGGATAATTAATAATTCTATTGAATTGATACAAAAACCAATAAAAATTTGCTGAAAAACTTATTCCATAACATTCGACAGCAGGTAAACTCATAGTCTAGGAGGCATCCCCCCTTAAAACACAAAATTTCCTCAACTTCTAGGTTTTCAAAATATGTTTTTCTTTTGTGATATCATAGCTAACATAGACATGTTTCGTTTTCCAATATATTTATTAACAATAATTAAAACGTATCTAAGAGAGCAGACTTTGTTAATATTCCATTAAAATTTGGCAAAAATCAAAATATCTCGTTTTCAGTCAATTTCCAGAAAACTGCACCGTAGGATTTTTTTACGACAGGGCAAAAAATAAATATCTTTTCTAGCCATGAGGTATGCTGGTCCATTAAACTCCTAAAATAAGCGTCTTTTAAAAACCCAGTCACTGCACTAATATTATCATAAACTTCGAGAATCATAAATAAATTTTGTCGTATTTGAATATATAAGGAACACTCCATGAAGATTCGCAAGGAAAGCCACAATCAAAACCTGCGTCATTTTTAAGGTTAAATATATAAAGATCATAATTTAGACAACTGTTATTATGTCGAAGTTTAGTATGAGTTATATTAAGCTTCCTTTCACCATGAGAAAACAATGGCTTACTTTCAACGTTCATATTTTTAAAATTTCGCTTAAATCCAACTAGAGAAGAAATATTTCTGGTTTCAAAATCCAAAGAGTTCCAATTTCGTATAGTGGACGGAAAAACGATACATTTGTCTGTGTTAGTCGATAATGAGGAAGTACAAAGTTTTCACTGTTCCTAAGAGGGTAATTTGAGATATCAGCCACTAAAGGGGGAAGCAGTTCATTTAAGTACGAGGGTGTTAAACCATTTTTAATACGATATAATAAAGCCAAACGGCTACGATTCCTGCGACCAATACGCTTTTCCCAGCCAGTTTCAAAGTATAAAGATTGACGACTTGCGTACAAGGGTAAACCTGTGACTATTCTTGTAGTTTTTCAATTATGTAAATTCTAAAACTTAAGGTTTGACTCCCTCCATCGTAGTTTTGTCCTTAGCTATATTTGATATTACTGATTATTGGGATTTCGTTTAGTTTTATTCATTTTAAACATTTTTATGAAATTATGAATTTCCTATGTTTGGTTTCTAGTGCTGCTGATGAAGAATTAATTTCCGAAATGGCCATACAGCTCATTAAATTATTGCAGTTGGAGTTAACATATGTGTTATGGTTTCATGTTTATTTGCTCCATATCCTTTCGTAAAAAATATAGAGTTGCGCAATTTTATTAGCAATAACATAAAACAAATCCCGTCTCAATAGGATAAATAATAAGGATTCTACAATCAAATATGTGAAAACAGTCAATTTCATCCCTTTTTAACCTCTGTGAACTTGACCTTTGACCTGCCCTAATTTTTTTTGCATATTCATGTTCCTCTTGACAAGCCCTATACACTTGCCAAGCCACGGTATGAAAAGTCTATCTTACATTGTTCAAAAGTTATAGCCATGGTTAAAGATTCGGACGCTCAGAAAAACAGACAGGCAGACAAACAGACAGACAGGACAAAACCAATATACCCCCGATCATCGATCTGGGGGCATAAAAAGAAATAGACGAATACAATTTTTAGTGAAAACGTCATTCAATTTCTAGACCTTTGCTTTGTAGGGAAAAAGTGATTAAACTTGCCCACAAAAAGGGGTGATACGAGAATTTCATAAATAATTACACCTTATGTAAGTAAGCTGTATGAATTAAATTAAACACATTTCATTTGCTCAAAACATTAGCAATTGGGCACAAGTTTTTACAACATTATTTACAGCCCGCTCCCTACAATTTACAAAAAATTATGTATAACAGCAATCATTCAATTAAATAAAAATCATTTACATAAAATACAAAATGCTATGTAAGAAGTAATAAAATTGAATTTATTGTAGAATGTTGTAAAACATTAGTGAGATATAGAAAAAAAATATACATGTATATATAAATTAACAAAACGAAAAGGAAACCTGCAGAATTCAACCAAACCTATTACTATTTTTTATGTAAACCTGTACTGCTTTTGGATATGTCTTTGTTTTGGTCAACTGTAAGTTCCATATTACCAAACAGAATTGTGTTTAAGTTAATATCACCATAAATTTCGAGAATCATAAATAAATTTTGTCGTATTTAAATATATAAGGAACACTCCATGAAGAAATGATAACTATTTTCGCAAGGAAAGCCACAATCACAACCTGCGTCATTTTTAAGGTTAAATCATAATTTAGACAACTGTTATTATGTGGAAGTTTAGTATGAGTTATATTAAGATTCCTTTCACCATGAGAAAACAATGGCTTACTATCAACGTTCATATTTTTAAAATTTCGCTTAAATCCAACTAGAGAAGAAATATTTCTGGTTTCAAAATCCAAAGAGTTCCAATTTCGTATAGTAGACGGAAAAAAGATACATTTGTCTGTGTTAGTCGATAATGAGGAAGTANGGGGGGGGGGGGGGTCTCATCACGAATCACGAAAAATTTATTCGGACCAATCACAGTTCACGGAAAAATCATTTTGTCAATTTGATCAAGAACGATTCACGGCGATGTTCTAATAACGGTTCACGACAAATTGATGAAATGGAAAACGAATCACGGGGAATTAAAATCCCCGATCACGGAGAACGAAATAAACCCATCGGCCCTCTCAGGGTAATTTGAGATATCAGCCACTAAAGGGGGAATCAGTTCATTTAAGTACGAGGGTGTTAAACCATTTTTAATACGATATAATAAACAGCTACGATTCTTGCGATCAATAAGCTTTTCCCAGCCAGTTTCAAAGTATAAAGATTGACGACTTGCGTACGAGGGTAAACCTGCGACTATTTTAGCAGCCTCCAGTTGTAGTTTTTCAAGCTTGTCAGCCAAACTCAACACCACAGCCGTTCCACAGCTCACAACCATATTCTATAACGGGTCCTATAAAGGTAATAAATATCTTACTTACGGAACCACAATCTAATACCCCCGGTACATATTTCAATTTGCGTAAAATTGACAATTTTTTGGATACGCTAACACATATATTCTCAATATGACTTGTCCATTTGCAATCACTGTTAATAGTAATTCCAAGGTGTTTATGTTCAATACAAGGATTTACAGCAACATCTTGGAAGAGTATATGGACGTCATCACTAGTTACGGTATTGGATATGAATAACAATTTTGTTTTATTACAATTAAATTTTACCAACCAATCACTAGCCCAAGTATTGATTCTAATCAAGTCATTGTTTAATACATTTTGAATGACTCCAGTAGAATCAGAAGTAAACGACATGGACGTATCATCAGCAAAAAGACGAGCTAATGATTTAAGATTATCAGCTATGTCGTTTATGTATATCACAAACAACAAAGGCCCTAAAACAGAACCATGTGGTAAACCAGCTTTAAGATAACCAATAGTAGAATGGGTATTTTCAATTGCAACCACTTGTTTTCTATTTGACACATAACTGATCAACCAATTTAAAAGGGACCCCTGTATTCCATATGCTTTTAGTTTACAAATTAAACCTTTTAACCATACTCGGTCAAAGGCCTTGGATATATCGCAAAATACAAGGCATATGTTTTTTATCCTCCAAAGCGAGGCAAATTTTGTGGTAGATTTCAACAAGTTGGTGAACTGTGGAACGACCAGGAATGAAGCCTCACTGAAAATAAAAAAATAAGTCGTTGTCTACAATATAATTGAATATATGTTTGAAAATAATTCGTTCAAAAACCTTTCCGACAGTAGAATAGAGCGCAATAGGTCTACAGTTGGAAGGTAATTGTTTTTCTCCACTTTTGAATATAGTTAAGACTCAGCTGTCTTCCATTGTTCTGTAAATGCTCCTAATGTTAAGGACAAGTTAAACAGTTTTTCCAAGGGTATACATACAGTTTCAACAGTATGCCTTAGTAAGTGGTGACTAACTCCATCTTATCCAGAAGCTTTGCCAAGCTTGAGAATTTTTAAAATATCCAAAACTTCTTGTGTAATAATATTAATGTCAGTCAATTGTCCGTCTGTTCTCTGGGCAAACGCAGAGGGTAAAATGTTGTCATCTTTTACATCGCCTATAGAGCAAAAATACTTATTCAAAAGTTCAACTTTATCGAGAATGTTATAACGTACTAAATTATTCTCAGTATCGAGCAGTGGCCGAATTTCAGCTGACGAGTAACCAGAAATAAGAGTTTTCATTAAGTGCCAATAAGCTTTAGAATCGCGTTTTGAATATGTCTCAATGGTTTCGCTTAAGTGGTATTCTGATTGGTTAATAGCCATTGTATTTTTTGGCAAATACCCCTCCTTATCATGATATATCTGTTCATATGGGATATAGGATACCTGGATATGGAATGTTGTCTCCTTGACATGTACCCCATTTCCTTTCTTTTTCATAATTCACTGTCGTGATAAAAATATTCAATGGACAGACTGGTCAAAATCGATTGCTATCTGGAATTAATTGTATGTACAAATAGGTTTATTTTTATCATTCTTTATTTATAGACCAATTTAGTGACGATTACTACGTAAGTAACGATGTCATCCAAATCTCTTTCGATGTTGCAAAGCAAAATCTTGTCGTCCTGAAACAGCACCATTTCTCCTTTACACCCACGATCTCATAGGTAATCCCCATTACAAGATTTCATTGGTTCAATTGTCAAGTCTAAGTATCGGTCAGGACAAAAGGCGTGACTGTCTTCAGAAACCACGTGCTTAAGTGAGTAGTAATCGTAACACTGCGAAATCTGGTCATTTTATTTAATTTATTGTATCTTAACCGCTGCATGTACCCTGTCGAAAATTGGCACTTCAAAAGATGATTATTTAAAGAAAAGGCATAAAGATGATTATTTAAAGAAAAGGCATATATATGTTCTGGTTAATGTCAAGGTATAAGAAATAACTGCCATCCAAAAATTTCTATTAGCGGCAAATTATGGAAAATATAATTTTTCTTCTAAAATATGCAAAGTACCTCCAATCAAAAACTTTTTGTCAATTTTCTGTATTGAAGTCTGTCACATGCACTTGAACAAGTAGAATAGTAACTTTTAAAGATCCTGACAACATACCAAAACAATGCAATCGACTTTTTCTTCTTCTCTAAACGAGAGATTCCTTTCTTTTATTTAAATACCACTATAGCAATTTCTCTTACTGCGGTAACACTGACTAGACAGTATGAGCGAAACCATTGCATTATACTGATAGTCTCTTCTGAAACTACAACGGCAAAAAGAATAAAACAATACTGAAATGCTGTATGGAAGGTTCTCAACAAAGATTGCTCATTTCGTTCTGATCCTAAATAAGCCTGCAAGCGTGACAAGCTTAACATTGGAGACTATAGAGAAATATATTTGGATCATCTCATCTGAAACTAGTGTACTGAAGCAAATAAAATAAAATTCACAGGATTGATGTTTGGAAAGTCCTAACCAAAGTAGGCTATTTTTTTCGGATTAAACAACCAACATGGCCGCCAGTTCGGAACATATTTGACAGTGAAACCCATTGGGAAAGCATAATTTATTTATGGAATCAAACTTTACTAAAACTTATGAATGCATGGGTCTCTGTAAACTGCTTATTTTATTGTGATGTTTACCACCTTGGAACATAAATTTCCGAGTAATTATGTTTCACGAGTCACGTGTCCGAGTGTTGCCGTTTGGAAAAACACTTTGTGAAATAACGAAAATTCTTTTTTGTAGGGCAACATCAATTCGTAGTGAGTGTCGTCGAAAAAGATAAATGCATGACATATGAGACATGCCTGCCTGTAATAAATCCCCTATGGGTGTAATTTTTGAAAATTTGAAAGCTACTTAGAACTTTGTCGAACCAGTGAATCGAGGAGATTATAGTCATAATCGAAACAATACTAAGTATTTGTTGAAAAAAGTCATTATTACTGTAATGAACGTATTAACCTTACTCTTGATTTTATTACAGCGATAATTATTTTATCGGAATCGCATCTATTGTTTCATATTTGATAATGATCACCTCGATTCGCATTTGGCCTACAGTGATATATACTGACGATTAAACTGTATACCGCATTATCACCTTCTAGTATTCTGTTTCTTTATAAAACATTCCTAGGATGAAGATTTCTTTTTATTAGTCCCAGTACCAAATTTGTTTTTGTTTCTGACATTACATGACTTGCGGCCGATAAACCGAACAAACAGTTCATTCTTACCAGCAGCCAAGTGTCAGTAAACTTGTCTTTGATAATTAGAATTTGGTAAAAGTCCAGATAGTGCTGTTATTTCCGCCTCAACATAGTATTGCCAATTTACGTAAATATTAAGTCATTTACACATTAACAGTCTCATCATTAATGTCTGTTACACACGCAATCGTCTGCTATTCAAGCATTTGATTTTTTGCATTACTGTCATCACCAGAACATATCATGCCAACAAAACACAACACGTGACCGTCACGTATTCAGAATCTCAAAGAAAAGTACACATGCATGTGATAGATGCAGGGGATGATTTTCGACATTTTATGATCGTTAACGTCGACATAAATTCATTTTAATTTATCAGCTAACTGATCAGCATCTGCCCTGGCCAAGTCTTACGCCGATTCGGAGAATACTGTATAACCAGTCAGGTCATAATAGTTTCTACCATCCATTCAACCTGAAATGGGCAACCTCAGGTCCAGATGTCACCAGATACAAATCTGCAATATTGCGAATATTGCAATATTGCAGTCTCTATTAGATTTGACTTCTCTACGTATTTTAAAAAATACTTAACGCTTTCTGTATATAGGAGCTACATTGAAAAAAATACAGATTATTGACTTCCATAAGTTTTGGTCAGATGTAGCGATACAATGAAGGAAAATTGATTTGAACTACAAATATAAACTACTACTGGTCAGCGACATGCAGAGCCTGACACATCAATAACCAACACTTCAAGATGATGGTGAAATGAGACAGCCCTATAGTATACATTATCTATACCCAATCCAAAATTACTCTTAAACCGACCCTGTTTTGGGGTTTGTCGAGACACTGTCCTTGCAGTATTATATCGAATATAAAGAAGAAAATATATACACTGCCAGGGATCATGTCTTTTTAAAATGTAATACATTTAAAATATTGTTGTTGTAAAGGCAATAGTAAAATAAAGATCAAACATGTTTAGTGTACATGTACTTTACAATAAATGTTACTGAAATGCCTGATGTAATGTTTTGTAGAAGTTTCATTTATTATCTCTTTTATCCGACTACCTGTTATACATATTTGAGTATGGTTTAATTTTGATTTATTTATTCAAATTGCATACATGCACAAAAATATAGAACGCACAAAACTGCACATATAATCTAGTTGTCCTATCCCTACACCGTAAAATCGATTAATTACGTCTTTGTTACATTGTAAAACGTGCCTTTATAGGGGGTCTCGAATGGGAGTCCCTTTCCCGAAATCCCGGCAATTTTTCTGCACTTTCCCGTTTCCCGAGCGGGAAAATATTTTACAAAGACTCTTAAAGAAACCATGTTTTCCCGTTTCACGGGCTCAATTTTCAGCCATATTGAAGCTTTCTCTTGTATGTTGCATAGCTTCAGTCGCATGCTTTATGCTTTAATATAAATGTGCCCTTGTGTCCATCGTAACACTTGGCATTTCGCCTTTGCTACATTGCACCGTCTAGTCCCCCCTTGACCACATCGTATGATAGTTCTATCACATCGCACCATGACATTATAGCACTTCTTCACATGTCAAAGTATGACGAAACAATGTCCCGGCCAACAAAACACAGCCCATTTCGGCTTCATCCCATGACAAGAGTGTTTTTAAGTATTTGAAGTCACAGCATAACAAAGACTCGTCAGTTTGGAATTATAGTATATACATAGCAATAAGTTAAAATGTGGTGTTTTCTGTGGGGAATTGTTTCAAATTATTCTTTGGAGTCGAATGAAATGTTTTTCTCTAGCTTTCAGTCAATCCTGCATGAACATTTTACCTTGTCCTATAGATTGTGACCTGTAATGGTAATTTTCATGTATTGTAGATGTTTGCTGCAGTACATTTTTTCAATCCCTGCATGATAATCTGAAAGATTTTTCCTCGCTTTTAACATTTAAAACATAAAGTAAATCAAGTTAATAGTATACCTTAAACCTATCCATGAAATCAGATAACTGAATTTTAAATTACAAATTCTGTAAATGAGGATATTAGTTCCACATATGATTACATTTTTTTTTCATAAATAAACATAACAGAAGAGATAAAGCCCCAAGCAATATTTTATGTTTTTAAATTTAGACATCACAATTTTTAACAGTCATTTATCATTCTAGTTGAACAACATACACGTTATTTACGTCCAAATCGGTGTTTTCTTTATAACCAACACTTACCTATACATTAAGTCCTATACTCCCAGAGACAGTATTTGTCATATTAGTGCTGTTGCTTCAAGCCGCAGAAGGAGTTACAATGTAGCTGGTTCATGCACTCTCCATCTCTAGCATGATCCGTGTTTGTGCTTCTTCTGTGACGCTTTAATCAGACACAGCTTTAGATTTAGGGCAGAAAAAATAAACAGCTATGACAGTTCTGTAAATTTGTGTTTCTAAGTTTTTCTTTGGTAACGCTTAAAATCTAAAACTCACATTTCTCATCGAATGAATATTTTGATTTTTTTACTGTGTAATCTCATTTTATATGTATAAATCTGAAAACCCCTTCTCCATAAGAAGCAAGTGTTTCCTACAAAATTATTTAATACCAACAGGACTTGAAAAATGTATTAAAATTGTGTTATGGCTATGCTGGCCATTACTTGAAGTCAACGACAGCACAAGTTTTATGATCGACACTACCATCTTGTGGACCTCTCTAGGATTTCCATTTCCAACATTTCAACATATCTTTCGGCCATTTAACAATTTAAGTTTGTTTTTTTTCCTCCTGGATTTTACTATTACTGGAAGTGAAATGTTCAGCATGACTGTGTCTTGTAAGAATTACTCTACAGGTTGACCTGATGCAATTGGGTCCGTGTTGTTCATCTGCATGTGTGCCCCATTTGTCTTCTTTTCTGTGTCATACGTATGTTATAAAGTTGTCTCTTTGCGTTTCCAATGTTTTCTTTGGACTTATTTTTGGACGGACGATCTCACTTTAATTTAGGGAAAATGGTTATATAAGTACACGATCATTCAGACTCACTTACAATTCCCACATTTCTTTGGTAGAGAGCACTTTCTTCGCATAAATTCGTCCGTACCCCTTGTATCCTTTTAATTCCATTCATTGACTTTGTGCTAAGAAGTTAATTCGCTTTTTTCTACACAACCATTGCTAATAGTAGTGCCTTTTATACTGTCGGAAGACCCTGGTATTCTCATAAGTTAGGTGAAATTTATATAAAAATAAGAGGCATGTTCCGCCTTGAGATATTAATAAAACCTCCACAATATGGAAATACAAATCATTATTTGCAAAACTCCCAAAATTAACCCTTGCAATCATTTGCTTCACGTTCTGTTGTAGACGACCAATAAACATAACCCAAATGGCTCTCGAGAAATAGCTAAATAGTCAAATGACTACGTAAAACCGCTAGACAAGATAACACCTTTAATAATATTGAAATTGACACTAACAAGATTTTTTGGGGTAAATACACGAATACTAAATATCATCCGATAAATTCACATTTTCCCACGAGAAAACGTACAATTAATCAATTTACCGTGCAAAACAGACACATCCGTTGGTTAAAAGAACATAGATATTCCGCTCGAACTGTTACTAGGGGTCGTCTTGAACTTATTATGTATATGAGGTGTGAGCATTGATAAAGGACTAATTGTGACTTCAAGATGAAGAACAACAGCGTGGTTCCACTGCTCAAGGTTTTACCGTGTACTTATAGAGACTTTGTATGATGTGTATCTACATCATATCCTTTCATCGTTAATTTAAGACTCCTATAGTGTGGAGTTCGTAAAATAATTTCTTGTGCGAGAGATTTGTGCTCTCTATATATTTCAATTTGGCGCACTTGTTCTTGAGAGAATATCTCATATGGATACCGTATCATATTTTCAAATTTTGGCATTTTTATTTTTTGTAATTCCAAATTGTATTCTGAACATTCTATTTATAGTGCCAGCATCTCACTATTTTATTACGACAATGCAAGTTTTCATGATGTTAACTCGATGCGTGCCCTGTTGTTCTTTATATGCTGTGATTGTCTTTCTATTAGTCTTTTTGTCGGGCAACGGATAATGTTCAGCGGTTGAAGGCCTCGTGGTAGTGACTTCAAAATGAAGAACAACTCAAAAAGGGTTGTAACATTGCTCTGTTTTACTACGTTGATGTAGCGACTTTGTCTCGTGTGCATTTACTCGCTAATCAACAAGAAAAGTAAGAGAAATTCGTTTGATATATCAATCATTTCTAGTAAATGAAAGACAAAAAATTAGTGTGCCTGATTTCGCTTTGATTAATCCCCTGATAATCATATTCTAACTGCCTACATCCACTCGGAAGTCTTCATCAGGGGAACAAAACTTATTAAAATATTCATCACAACCACTCATTTCTTATTTAAAGTACATCAACAAAAAATAAAAACTATCTTTTTGATCTAGATATAAAAGTAGATTTCTGGTGTAAAATTTTATAGAAAATAACAACAAAGAAAAGACAATTTTAAAAAAGTTGATACTACTGATCAAATACTAGTATATTGTACTTGTTATGCTTTTCAGCTTAAAGGCATATTTCGGTATATGGTTTTCCAAAATGTGTTGATTTGATCTGTACTGAAGAGACATCGAAATCTGCATATACAGAAACCAAATTAACAGTAACTTTGGTATTTTGTTATACAATACGGTTTACACGAAATGTGACACATTGAAAAAAGCAGAACATGAAACCCCCTTTGTCAACCTTTTCTTTCAAAAACTGGATTTCATTTGTCGTCATGATGGCCATAATATACTATATGAACAAAATTGATTTTGGATGAGTTCATAATGTGTTAAGGCGACCGACTCACTCACAGACTAAATGACTTTATGTAAAGTTTGTGAGTGAAAGGCAGCGTTTACACATCGATAAACTCCTCCAAAATTACTTTTATTTCTTAATAATTACATTTCATGAATATTCATTTGAATTCCGTCAATATGAAAGGTGAACATCGCTCACGTGGCATATCAATGTGAAGTTGCAATTCCCGTTTGATCATTTGATCATATGACCACGTGGCGGACGAATTAGTAAAGAAAGAATCCCATTGTACATGACGTACTAGCTTTTATGTAAATTTGTTTTTCATGATTTGGTTTTAAAATGTAATTATAAGTATTGAATGCATTAATTTATTTTGAAGTTTCATAGGGATTATGAAAGTGTTGACCGGGCGCACATTTTCAACATGAAGCGCTACCGCGCTTCATAAAAATGTGCTTCGGTCAACACTTTAATATCCCAATGAAACTTCAAAATAATGGATTCAATTCTTAATAATTCCAATCATTTGAACTTAAAACAACGTTGTCACTGACGTCACCGTCTACTGCACTATTTTCCCTCGTATTAATGGGCAGGCAACATTTATCGATAGATAACTGCTTTGTTGTTCATGACGTTGACCAATGAAATTGAATTTTGCAATAGCAATTGGAATTATATTTTAATGTAGCTCCAGTTGAAACTGCAGGCCCCTCCAAGCAGATCCAATAGCACTTTCCAAGTACAGACAATTCCAAAACTTAACAACTCAAAGCACAAAGAGCCCCTCATTAGCGAATGTTTTCTCTTGGAGGATCTTGCAGTAGGTACCATAGTTCTGTACCATATTTTCCTTCTTTACTTGTAACACAGTGCTTATTTTTCGGTTTTGAATGCAGAATATTGAAGTCTTATATATAGAATAGGCTAGCGGAGCAGGACATGCTTACCCTTCCAGAGCACCTGCTGTCATTCCTGGTGTTCATGGGAGTTCACACTATAAGTGTATTTTGTTTTGAATGTCGCCTATTTATTTCCTTGCCTTGTGGCTGTCTTGTGTCCTTGTTTTGTCTATGTTTTTCTGTGTTCCCATTGTTTCCATGTCTTTGATTTTTGTAATCATCACTTCGATATTCTACTGCCGTTGTTTTGAACAAGCCATACTATGTTATAGCTGAAACTGGAATTGTCGAAGCTGTTAACAATGTAAGGATATGGAGTAAATGCAAATGAGACAAAGTCTCTACAAATACATGATAATACTAAGCAATAGAACAACGCTTTTACTGTTGTTCTTCATCTTGAAGTCACCATGAGGCATTCAACAATGAGCTTTACTCATACCTCATAGCAAGTTCAAGACGGCCCCTAGCACCGGTTTGAGCGGTATTCATTGCTAATTGTCGAGCAACGCTACATACATGCTTTTTTAGCTTTTGATCCATGGATGCGGGATCGTCAACTAACATAATTCAAACTGGCAAAGTGTTCTTACAATCGCTGTCATCCATTGCCCGACAAAAAGACTAATAGAAGACAATCACAACATTTAAACAACCACAAGGCACTCATCGAGTCAATGGTAAGAATGGTAAGAAAACTTGGCATAATACAATCATGAAACATGGGCACAATAAACAGGTGGTCAGAATAACAATTTCAAATTACAAAAAATAAAAAGGCCAAAATGTAAAATTTGATAGCGCATTTATATGAGAAATTCTCTCAAGGACAAGTACACCATAACTGAAACTGTTAGTCTCGTATGATAGCTTTTACTTGTGTTTTATTATCTGGTTGCCATGTGCTTTACCTTAAATTTTCATTATTGATCAATCATTGTGTGAACGTATTGTACAGAGACTTTTGTAGGAATTTGGAAAGCTAAAAATCTTTCTTACTTTATTTTTCCTGAGAAGTAGAGAATTATACTTGATAATTACACAAATTTTGGATTATTTTTCCTTTGAAGACTGCCAGTATATTCTTAGAATGAAGAAACTTTATCTTTTGTTGATTGTATAATATTGATCTCTGGTATAACACCACTAATTCGGAAACCAGTCGGGCACATATGTGAATTTAGTCCTTATAGGAGACGATATAGTTCCAATATAGTGTTTATTTTGGTACATATTCAAAGTGTTGGCAGCTGAATCTTATTCAATTGGAAAGTTTATATTGTAAGGCTTCTTTTGAGCCTAAATTTATACTATTTTGTCAAGAAATAAAACTTTTATGGGCATTGGCGGCGGAGGAATTTTTTCTGTCAAATTCAAGCAGGAAGTACCGATCCTTGTGTTGTTCACTTCCGGGAACCAGTTCTTTCTTATATGCAAGTTAAGGGGGGTTGATTTTCTCATGGAAGTTTCTTGAAAGATGCCTCTTTAAGTTGAGACACGTGTCACTTCATTTAAACTTTTAGTAAAATTTCTACAAAATTTGAAACATGAGCAATTTAACATGGGAGTCTATGGGAGACTGAATTAGTGGTGTTATACCTCTCTGGTCTTCCTTTTGATATGAAAGACAATTTATAATCTATAAATTAAGGGTTTGTTATTGAACAGAACATAATTACTAGAAACTGAATGAGAACACGCTGAGTTGTTTGTTTTTTAGAGAAGATCTGTGTTAACTTTGCTTCATGAATTATCAGATTTTAAAAAAGAGGAGGTTGAATATACGACTAGAACTATAAAGGTTATTTTCAAATCATTGCTTCGAAAGATTCATTGCTCCAATTTTCATTAGGGACCGACCATTTAACTTGAAAGGGGGGGGGGGGGGG
>MJUU01048735.1:32023-71842 GCA_002080025.1 Modiolus philippinarum | reverse complement strand
AATAATAAACAAAATAAATAATTATAAATATTAGTAAAGATAAAAATATAAAAAATAATAATGACCATAAAAAGTAAATAAAAATAAATAAACAATAAACAATAAATTAAAAAAGTAAATAAATAATAATAAAGATAAATAAATAAATAAGAATAATAAATAAAATAAATAAATAAATTATTAAAAATTTAAATAAAGAAAATGAAACTAATAAATGAATAGAAAAATATTAAAAGAAATAGAATGATATTATAAATAGATATAATAATAATAAAAATAATCAACAAAAAGAAAATACAATAAAAGAATAAATTATAGAATAATAGTATTAATTAATTATTAATAAAAATAAAATAATAAATAAAAATAAAAGTTGTCATAGCAACTTTGGTTAGAGATAATAGGGAGATAAGTCCAATAATTTTGAAAATAGAAAGTAACTATGGAGGTATAGAAAGTACTGCAAAAAAACTGGTTAGGGTTAGTCGTGAACAAAAACAACATTACTGATCTAACAACACAAAAGTTAGGGTTAGTACAAGGATAAGTGTAAGGTTAAAGGTTAGGGTTAGAATAAAGATGAGACCAGTGAAAATACCAAGGACAGAAGTAGGGCGAGACCAAAGTAGAAGGTAAAGTAGAAGGCGAGACCTAGGAAAGTACCTTAGGCAGTTGTAGGGCGAAACCAGTGACTACACATGGAGCCAAAGGCGAGGCACTCAAGACGAGGCCAAAGGTCCAAGGTCAATGAAACACTATAACAAAAAGGTTCAGTCACTGAATTCTAGAGACAATGGTTAAGGTGTAGTAAAAATAGATTAGGGTTAGGGTAAAAGCGAGGCCAAAGCTGGGAGACCTACGGACCAGACCAAAGGTCAATGACACACTTAAGACCTCGTCAATAACGATTGCAGTGCCCTCTATAGGGGTCAAAGGTCAAATACCCAAACAAATTTGCATATGTTGAGGAAAATTGAGGGAAAATGAAAATATTTTACAAAGAATGCACTATGGGACTCCTCGCCAAAAGTGTTCTGAGGTAACGCGTTCTACTACTACGGTTTCATAGAGCATTACTGTCAATGCTACGAAATCTTGATCCACACAAAAATCAAATGGGAAATTACATGTAGGACCACTTGTATATTCATATAAATAACAAAATACAGAGTTACTGTTAATTAATTTTCTGCATATGCACATTTCGATAATTTATGTCTCATCGGTGCTGATCAAAACCAAAACATTTGGAAGTCCATTTACCGAAATACACGTTAAAGCTGATAGCCAAAAGGATCTTAATAGAAAAAGACAAAATTCAGCTAAGGACAGAGTTATTCATGAGTGATATACTCATTAGCTTTAACAAAATTTGGTAAAAGTTAGATATTGCAAGTTTCAGTACAATACAATCGGATTTAGGGTCAGCACCAAATGACTATTGGGTTGGTTAAAACCCTTGGGAACTAATAGTCTACCCGCAGAGGCATCGACTGTACTAATCACGAATCAACAGGGCAATAACCATACTTTTTAATGTTTGGAGGGAAACAAAATTTACCTATTCATTTATCTTTTGGTCATATTTCTGACAAGGAAACTATACCAAATACAAAATATGAAGAAAATTTTAGGGAACGTTTGAAAGTAAGTGAATATACTTTAGAAAAAGGCAAAAAAGTTTTGGTAAAATATGTTGCATTTGATGAAAAACATAAAATTAAGGACAAATGGGAAAATGAACCTTTGAAAATTGTACATTCAATTTTCAATTTTCAGTAAGAAATAATAAAAAAAACTATAGAAAGACATGTAGTTTAGGGTTTTCTAAAATTCTACCATGTTGATTTCGATGTTCAAGATATACTTATTGTATAGCTGTAAATTTAGAGTGTCATGATGATTCTGGACCATTTATCACGTTACTAAGTAGTTTTGTTATCTCTAATGGAGACACAAAAAGCAACAACACCAGAAATCTGATGATGATGTTCAGATAACGGGTAAGGTGGTGGTGGTCGAAAGACGAAAAGAATCTAGGCTCACGAGATACATCAGGAACAGCATAAGGGGCATTGTTGAAGCTGGCCGAGAACAAATTCTTATCGCAAGTTTGATCGTCGAAGGGTGTTAACCAAGAAGCATCTGAGAGCGCTTGCCAAGGAACGTAGGTTGACTGGCTACTCGAGGTTGAAGCATGATGAATTGACCATGTCGGCAGAGGATTACCTTACATCTACCTCATGTGAAGATGAAATCAAGACAACGTAGAAGCACAGAGTATTGAAAGGTATATTTTGCACGGTGGTGATTCATCCCTTGAAAGCTTATGATGTAGAGACTTAAGGTTAGCCACAGCACCATTCTAGGTAAGATTGAAAAAGACTCGCAGCAAAGAAGGGACTCTTGGCACAGTGTGTGCCGTAAAATTAAGACTAATACCAAAGTTAATGTGTATTCAGTTTCTGCATATGCGCATTTCGACAACTTATAAGCAATGAAGGGATATGGAGTAAATGCACATTAGACAAAATCTCTATAAATACATGGTAAAAAGCAATGGAACAACGCTTATATTGTTGTTCTTCATCTTGAAGTCACCTTATGTCTCTTCAGCTTCAGTGCAGATCAAATCAAAACATTTGGAAATCCATAAACCGAAATATGTGTAAAAGCTGATAGAGAACAAATAACCAATAGGATCTAAAAAGGGAAGCCAAAATCAGCTAAGGACAGAGTAAATTATCGATTTGAAGCGACGTGATTATATATATTGATGACTGCAGTCGATTATCGAGAAAAATGCTTTAATAACGTGAACAGAGCTGGTCGGCGAATTAGCAATTTTGTGTATTGCTGTATTATGATTATTAATCAATTACGTCGCATTTCGTTCAGTCATCAATGTAGAGCAATGTCATCTTGCTCAGAGTAGAGATAATTGGAACCAACGTAGCAACAATGATTCTACTTATGACCCTGATACTTCCGGTTTGAGGCTTTGAAAAACATGGAGTCTATAGACTTAAAGATGGCGATAGGCTTCATGAGAGAAAAGGTTTTTTAGCGTCAGGGTAGTGGGTGGACGTTCAGTTCCCACACAGAAATCCCAAGGCAATCACTGCAAAGACGGCTTTGATTTGTGTCCAGAACCAGGACCAGGAGTGCTGTAAATGGGCCATAGTATCCGTCCTTCATCAAGTGGAAGTTGAACAGAAGAGTATTTACCCATTGGGCAATCGGAAGGATGACTTCAAGTTTGACAACATCGAGGTCCCGATTATGGTCAAGTCAAAAGTTTCAATTCTTTAACAAGGGCATTAATGTGAATGTTCTCGGTTTCGAAGGTGTAAAGATCAATGAAGATGGGGAAGAGAGTTCGAAGTGTACCCAATGAGCATTTCAAAGGGGTTCAGAACTGACCACATTGACCTTCTGTACTACAGGGACAGCACTGCTGCTAGATTTAGAGCCTAATACTACTCTAGAGTTCTCGAGTCGCAGAGCATGATCATAAGCTGAGACAGGGTTCTCGAGTCGCAGAGCATGATCATAAGCATGCGCAGCGACAGACAGGGAGACCTGGAGAAAGAGGCAGGAGAAAGGAGAGAGGAGGCGGGAAAAATGAGAAAGGGATTTGGAGAAAGGAGAAAAGCTTATGAAGTGGACAGACAGAAATTAGAAAATGGCGGGAGAAAAGAAAAAGACTCCCCTCCGTTCTGGACGACCACACTGTGGCCAAATAAAGCTAGTCAAAATCGAGATGCCTTTGGAAGAAACTATCTGGAGGTTCATCGACCACAAACGCGCAATGAGGGTCCTATTTGCCATCTATGTAGACTTGAGTATTTCACCGAGAAGATCGATATCATAAACAAAATCCGTCCAAGCCCTAAAACAAGCAGTACCAACACAACACACCATCAGGGTCCCCTACTGCATTGAGTACTAACACGGTGACTTCCAGGAGCCTTTGCTCTATCAGAGCTCTGATACGTAGCACGTATGGGAAAGGAAATAGCTGCCATCCTCAAGCTGTAAAGAAGCCTATTGTGATCACTGAGTAAAAGGAAAGTTTTCACCCCAGCGAGAAATGCAATATCTGTGTTGGGCCACTATAATCACCAGTGATATTTCGGCGCTTATCGTCTGAACAACCTAGATTTCTAGCATCCTTAATTCGCCCCCAACGTGTTTCACAACTGTTAGTCAAGGAGCTGGGCTTAAGCACGCCGGCAATATCAACAGCATCAACAAACATTGATGGGAAAAATATCGGCTTTTCCAAGAAGATTGGAACTGAGAGACGAGGATTATCGACTTGATCTGATTCATGCCTAACACAAATATATCCTGGCAAAGAACGTCACCACCTTTCAGTTCAAGACAACGATTAAAACATTTGGCTACTGTTGTACAAGGAGGAATATCCAACCACATGGGCGGTCAGGAAGTGTTGCAAATGGCCGATTTTCCACTCAAGAATGACTTATATAACTTGTCAAAATGGCAATCTGCATATTTTGCTACGACTGTGTGCACGCAAGTAGGTCTTTCAGGCATTTGAACAGAATGCCCTTCCCGACTATCACAGCATGAACTAAGTTACCGACGTATTCCTGCAAGCGGACATCGTATAGACCTTCAAGAAAGTCTGCCTGGAGAGCTACAAGGCACATCCATTGTGGTATGATGCTTATCCAGGCCTTGTCTACGTCACATCACTCAAAATATGAGGGTCAGACTGGAACCCATTTCAGTCCCCGACATGATCAAAATGTTTGAAAAGGCGTGCCATGATCTCAAGGCAAGGCTAATAAACTTTACATGGATAACTACGGTGTATCCCTGCCCATCAAAGTACCTGTGGCACCTTGACGCAAACAATCTTTACTGATTGGCGACGACACAGTCCCTCCCACTGCAGGAGACTCCGAGGATTGCAGCACCATCTTTAAATATTCCGACGATTATGATCATGGCGCAGTGGTGGAATTCGATTTCGAGTACCCGCAAGAATTACACACTGTCAACAACAACTACTCACACATAGCAACAAAGTGCACAAACTCAGAACTTTGTGCAACCATGATAAGTACATGATTTATTACGGAAATCTCTGTATCTGTCAATGGAAATGAAGTTGAAAAAGGTTCATCGCATCATCGACATTCTTCTCTGCTAAAGGAGTGCATAGACTTGAACACAAGATTCCGAGTAGCGGCCGAGTACGACTCCGAATAAGAATTCTCCAAGCTAATTTCAGATCATGCATGAAATCCGGAAGCGGGTCGACGTCATACTCGTGACAAAGGAGAAGCAGTCGTTGGAGCTAGTGACCAAACACAACCTTGAATGTCGGGTCGTCTTCACTGAGAACGTGAAGGCAATTCACATAATTAACATTAATCTAAAGCTTGGCAAGCCAGTCTGCCTTGAAGCTGCATCTTGGATATCTCAAAGATCATGATGTATCAACTCAACTTCATGAAGTCTATGCATGGCAGCAAGGCCAGACTCCTATTCGTCGACATATTGGCCTTCGAGATCGAGAGCGCGGATTTGTACAAGGACATTGCGTCAAATGTCCAGGCCAAAGTCGACACCTCAAGTTAATTCGTCGAGCACCACTCCGGCATCATCACCGGACTGAACAAGAAGATCATCGGGTGTTCGCATACTTCTTTGCTCCTTGCAAAGCTCAAGGGGGAAAAAACCTCTAAGGGGTAAAAGGGAACAAGGGTAAAGAAGAATGTGATCAAGCGAAACATCACCTTCAATGAATACAACCGATGCCTTGACACTTAGCCCGAGATCCACAAGAAGATGCATATCACAAGGAGCCGTCTCCATCAGATCTTTACAACATTAAAGAAAACAGAGCGTTTGCTTAAACGCTCAAGTAGGTTCGAAGGCGTTCGCTCGAACGCTTATAGGCGTATATCAGCATTTGCTAAAATGCTCATACGCTATTTGGGTTCAAAAGCGTCACCTCAAAAGTTAAGGGGCATTAAGCAGCGTTCGCTTTAACACTTAGGGACGTTTCAAGACGTTTGTTCAAACGCTTACGCGTTTGATGCAATAAATCAACTACGTTCACCAAAATCATTGACTCTGTCATGAAATGTACTTTTGTTTACGCTGTCTAGTTGTATTATTGCTCATGTCGTCACTTCCTTTATATTGCTTATAACTGTTAGTTAACGATCAGTACACAGTTACACGATAAACCCAAAGCAGCGTGACACATTTGCCAAAGACGTGCATGTCACAAAATGGGTGGTTCAAACCAGCAATGTGCAGCATCAACTCATAAATACTGGGCTGGACCGAGATCCCACAATGGTCATCAAATCAGTGGTAGAGGCTTAAAAGGTGGCAACTTCCAAAATTACTCTCAAGATTGAGGAATCGACTGCACCGATGTCGGTCTTTCACACGCCAGCTGATCTACTACCAATCGAACCAAACTCATATGCAGTGAAGGGGTATGGAGTAAATGCAAATGATACAAAGTCTCTACAAATGCATGGTAAAACAAAGCGATGGAACAACGCTTTTTATTTTTGTTCTGCATCTTGAAGTCTCCCCGAAGTCTTCAGCAATGAGCTATGCGCATACCTCATAGTAAGTTCAAGACGGCTCCTAGCACCAGTGTGAGTGGAATTCATTGTAAGATGTCGAGCAACGCTACCTCCATGACTTTGTACCATGGATACCGGATCGTCAACGGACATAAAATTGACTGGCAAATTGTTCTTACAATAGCTGTCGTTCATTGCCCGACAAAAAGATTAACAGAAGACAAACACAACACTTAGACAACCAAAGGACACTCATCGAGTCAAAAGTAAGAAAACTTGGAATTATGGACGCAATAAATGGGTGGTCAGAATAAAAAATTGACATTACAAAAATAAAAATCCCAAAATTGATAGTATGATAGTGGATCCAAATGAAAAATTCTCTCAAGTACATGTACACCATAACTGAACTGATATAGAGCAAACATTTCTTGCACGGGGAATCTTTTTTACGGACTCCACAATGCAGGAAAATTAAACAAACCCCTGTCTAAAATATGTAATGAAAGGATATGGAGTAAACGCAGATGAGGCAAAATCTGTACAAAAACATGGTTAAACAAAGCAATGGAGCAACGCTTTTTGTTGTTCTTTATCTTGAAGTCACCATAAGGCCTTTGATAATGAGCTTTGTATATACCTCATAGTAAGTTCAAGACCGCTTCTGGTACCGGTTTGTACCAATCTTGAAAAGCGGAAAACTCAGTATCTAAAGTTAAGATTGACCCAAAATGCTGAAGTTTGGATAGAGATTGGAGAATGACATCATCATAATTGGGAACTTGCCCCTCGATTTAATAGGCGATGGCCTTTTTTTGGAATGGAACCTCCTACCTGTCAGACCTCGCTGCGATGAATCATTTGATCCCGGAGACCTGGTGACCTATGGTGAAATTTTGCGAGCATCAGTTGCCAAAAACCATTCATGGTAATTCTATGCTGTCTGGAACCCCTAGATCGAAATGAAGTTTCAAATGGAAGGAGATCGTGTCGCACATCAATCAGTGAATCAAGTTTGGCAGTGGGGTGCCCGGGTATATGTACCAAAAGATCTAAAGTCTATGTTTTATCGGCTGGATCTGTGCACTGCTGTCTATCGACCTCGGAACAAAAGGAGTGCGCAACAAAATGGTGGCTATTCTTTACGCATCTCAGCCACACAATCCAGGGCGAATACATTAAGCTGCACAGTAAACTGCTGAAAATCAATGCAACTCGTGATATACGAAGGTTACCGCCGCCAAGTTAGTCGAGTATTTTCCATTTCACCCACAAAAACGTTAAGGTCTAAAGCAATGAGCGCTGCCACGAATGCAGCCCTGAAAGGAGCTGAAAAGAGAGCCTCTAAGGCAGTCGAACATGTTGTGGGAAATGTGCTGCGTCACAGAAAGGCGTTAAACAAGGTTCGAAAGGGCCCCACACAAGCAAGCCCTGTTGAACAAATTCATCTTAGGTGGCATCATAGCCACCATTCTTGACATACAAGACTTTGTGTAGAACTATAACTAATAAATAATAAAATGGCCGAAATGCTTACCATTATCGGAGGATTGATCTTCGATAAGTCTTCGGGAATATCAGGTTCACGAATACGAATCCCAAAGAAGCGTCCCGCTGAACAACATCTGTCCAAAATCTGCATCCACATTGAGACCCATGATGAGTCTTTCTTCCCAGCGAGAGCTACCTCTTGGTCGAGGGCTGACTCCAAAAGAATAATTTGTCCGCCTACTCTGACTCAGATTTTATTACCTTTGCTCACAACGATGTTATGTTCCTCTAGTATCAAGACATTCGAACATCTGAATGATGCATGCGTTGCTACCAACAGGCTGGAAATTCTCACTTACCTGACGACTTCTAAAAATCCCAGGGATTCGCCCTGTTGTCGTTCAAAGATAAAGCCAATGCAGATAACACCGACTTAGTAGACCGACAAAGGTGCATCATCACCAAACCCTCCGGTAAGGGTTCAATTTCCCTAGGGCGCAATTCATTGGTGCCGCCGTCAACAATGTTGCAACAGTAATCGTGAACAAGGTCTTGGGGTTCGTTTCCCATGTCACCCCATCCGATGAAAGCACATTGAAATTATAAAACACCATCACCAAGTAGGGCGAGATCGACTATGCATTTCGAATTCGACCGTTTGATTTCATAACCGTCCAACATATTCTTAGTCCAATTGACCATTTCAAATTCGATTCAAGCACAACAGGTCTGCCGACACCGAAATATTTGCAGTAGTAATTTCCGAAAGGATCATCCAGTTTGAGTCTAACGGTCGAAAAATGAATGTCGTGTTCTAGGTCAAAACTGGGCGACCCCGAGGGAACTCCGGGATATAGAAAAAGGACCCAGTATTCCAGGCTGCGGGGTACAACCCCTCCAAAATTGGATGTCCGTGGTTGTGCATGATGAATAAATACACAACCAATGTTTCGGATGGGATGTAAACTCAGGTCCACGTGTTGGAAGAAATGCCACGCTTCATGCACGTTAAAGAACCCTTGTAGCAAGCTCTTTCTTTAGTGGTCCGTAGGTGATTGGCTACAAGGCTAAATTCCCCACCCCTTTCGATTTCACCCTACTTTTCAATTGGCAGTCAGAATTTCCCGTCCAATGACCCTTTCCATACCCCCAAAGAGATTATTTATTAACAAACTTGTTCTCGTCTTGATATAGCTGAAATATTGCTCAGTAGACGTTAAACAATATTCAATTAATCAATCAATCAATCAATCAAAACTGGGCTCTTCAATAAAGAAATGGATAAGAGTCATATGCAATCACTGTTTGCCGATTGCCTCGCAGAGTTCTACACTATCTAGGTGAAGGCATCCACTATCCAGAAGCACTATGACGGCATCTTAAAATTGAAGCAAATACCAGTAACTACAGTCTTTGCAACAACCTTTATATAAATGGACAAATCATTGTTAAAGCGGATCGTCGACAATTCGGATTCAAAGCAAGGGTTGTCAATTATTGTATCTGGAACCGGCCATCGAATCGTGACCCAGCTTAAAGGGGTACACCTGGGCAGGAAAAGATAACTCTATTTTTCACTTTCGTAATCCTTAAATGAATGAAAAGAACCATTGAGGTTGGTATGATTTAAATTTCGAAATTAAAAAAAAATCAAACAGCAAATAAATGATCATCTTCATAAAAATTAACCACCTTACATCCAATTACTTGTAAAAGTTGTATTTTATGCAAAAAATATCTCAGAGTAATGGGAAAATATCAAAAGTTAGATTTATTGCAAGGGAGATAATCTAAAATATAGATTCAGTAGTACACACGTAATTCTAAATTTAGAAAAAAATGGAATGGTAGATTTTTCTAAAATTTTATTCTATCTTACATATTTATATTTTCTCTCTATTCTCAGTTTTTGGTGAGAATTAAATGACTCAATTTTTTACAAGAAATGTTTAATATTTATCAAAATTGAGTAAAATTTACAGCCTTTACTGTAAACACATCCTTGTATCTCAAATCAAACTATCAAAATTTATGACCATTCTTCATGCTCACTTTCACACTTGTTTAAAATTTTGCATTTGAAACATTTTCATATCAAACACAATTGTAATTAGAGCTTATTTTATACAACAGAATCAAGGCCTGAACGGACCAAATAATACGAGGAAACAGGACATCTTCGATGACCCCTACACAGAAAACGGAACAGTAAAAATTCTTGAAAATTGCTTAAAGTTTACACTTTACTTTAAATACTGTTATTATTTAGTAAAAAGTAAACGAGTGAAAATTTTTAGCCATACCCAGGTCTATCCCCTTAATCAACCCCTATAACTACATGTAGACAAGAACTTAGAGATAGCATTTATGAATCTGGAGACAGATAATTGCATTCCTAATATTTATGAAGCCAACTTCCTACACTGCTCCCCGACAACGGTTTCCCTAGTTTCCCATCATCCTTAGCATTTGTGACATTGAGAACTTCAACGAGAAGATTCAGCGACAGCATGTATAAGAAAAAGATCAACATCAGTGCCAATCACACGACCCTTACAGCAACGCTCATCGAAACCAAGAGCTATTTTGACGTTCACAACAGCATCAAAACCGTGCAGGGATTCGATTGTAAGATATACACTCACGACAGGTCCACCAACGGCTACAAAGAAAGTGAAGGCACCATCACTATAATCAGCATCAATAGCATCATAGTGAACAGCGAAACCATCCATTAGGTCAATGGATCCCAGTAGTTCACGATCTAAAGATTTTCCCCAGGAGTTGATGCCGGCATAAAAATCCTCCAAACCTAAAGATTCTATAAATCTACCTACCCGCGAACATACAAACGATACATTACATGCAAATGTAACGCAGCCATAAAGACGATCATCCCATCGACATACTAGTACCTTACCATCAACTTTCATCTTCGCAAGGTATAAATAAATTACTTTTCAAGAATAACGAAAGGTCAAGCTAACAAACTACAGACTGCAGCTAAGAAAGGTTGCCCGATCAACATTTGCATGTTCCACTCAAACCTCAGAGGCGAACACACGATGTTACTCACCACTCAACAGGTCAAGAAGATCATCGAGCTCCTTAGAAATACTCTGATGGTATAAGTCTGAAGCTAAGTGACAATCAGTTGCGGGAGAGCATGCAGAAAGTATGTGGTTCCCTACCCATGTTAGCCGGGCTGGCGATTAAAGCTCTTCCATGGTGACTATTCTACCGGCCTTGGGTGTAGGCTTTTTGAGCCCTTAAGGTAGTACTGCCATCAACAAAGCAATTGGCTCCGGGTTATACTTGAAGCGTGGTGGATGCGTTTGCATGGTGAAAAAAATTGATAATTTTGACGAACCCAAACCATCCACCGATGGCCTTATCCTGGTTTATTGTCTGAATTTTAGCCAAGTCACCAATTCTTGGATTGATCTGGCCAGATCCCAGGACTTAAAAGGCAATTTGAGGAAATAACCCTGCTCCGGGTATGCTCCTGTAAATAAATTAGAAAAAAAATGTGAGCAAAGCTCACTTATGTCGTACCCTCGCTCCCCCGTTGAATTCCAGAAAAAAAAATATAATCATATTTTAAAATAGCTTGTGCATGCACAATGGCAATATGCACTGAATATTCTGTGAAAGTTGCATTGAATTTCATCTAGTGGACCAGGAGGAGTAGTCTACACATAGTAGGTACCCTATGGCGGACGGACGAATGAACGGACGGACACACAGACACTGTGATCACTATATACCACCCGCTAAAGCGGGGGTATCATGAATGACGAAGTAGATGCTGGGTGTTTCATACATAGGAGAAGAGCCAGTGGTACTATGGGTCTTCCCTATGCGATTTGTTGCTTTGAAATTCGTCACCCTAGGTCCAGTGGCCTGCATGTGTACCACCGGCACTATCTTCCTGTCGCTAACCTCGAGTCACAAAGAAGATAAATAAGCATCGAGAAAACGCGCGACTAGAAAAAAAAATATACAAGTCCCTAATGACGTGTGAAGATGGTGCTCCTGCAATCTACCCAAAGAACTGCTATGAAGATCATCGAATCAGCTGCATCAGCTTTCGACCCCTTTTAGTTGAAAAAGGAATGCGGATGCGCAATAGGGAAGGTACTTCTAATTGGGCATCTCTCACGCCCGAACCTTTATGATTAAGTTGATGAAAAAATTTCGAAGTACGTTTTGGATTGGGAAAAATTTCGTTTCTACCCACATGTGTGATTTTTATGTCGCTTAAAAGTTATTCTGCCACAAGGTTCGCTTTTGTGACTTGGTAGGGAAACCAAAACAGATCATCCAAAATGCATGTCTGCAATCATTCCTGCATAATCTCCAGAAGGATATGATCGGTTGTTATGGCCTATTTCCGAAACAAATATCTGATAAACAGCATATACCAAGTCCGGCTGTCCAGAATTCCTATCGTTGTTTACATTTGTCTTTGTCTTGTTTGTGTTTTTCCTGTGTAGTTCCCTTGCAGATTGTTGCATGTGCCTGACACTTGTAGCCATTGTAGATGTTTCCTGTTATCCCCCTTTTTATTTGTATGCATAATGTTAGCAACTACTCGGTGAAAAGAACCAAAATGGATACAAGCGACAAAGTAGTAAAAGAAATGACTGAAACAGGATTTCATTTCTAATGTTATTGATTCAGAAAATATTCTGTCTAGACACGCCAGTCGCAAATGTTAAGGGGGTCATCAAAGGACTATTTTAGTTCCAAGTTTCAGAGGCAAATGAATCCAATATAAACTATGTTCCGGCTGGTGGCAATGTTGAATTAGAATCTGGAGGATACCTTTACGTAGGGCACCATTTAAGGACCATTATGAACAAGTTTCGTTCTAAATTGTACTAGTAGTTTCTGAGATCTTTGGATGTGTTTTTATAGGGTCCAATGTTGAAATTTGGGCTCTCGCTGGAAGACATCTCATAGGAGGAATGGACCTGGCGAATACCTTGTTTAGAAGGGACAACTAAGAAAACCATTGTGACTTAGTTTGGTTCAAAAATTAAGTTTGGAAGATGGGTCAAAGAGTGTTTGTCGCTAAGCTGACGGCTAGCCGGGTTATTGTACTTATTGTATTTTTACGGAGTCCCCCAAAAGCTGACCTCACATAAAGATTTTCAGATATTAAGCATATTCGCAATTTAATTTTAGAAATTATTGATAATTTTTTTTACAAATCACAAATTGTAAGATCGAATCTCTCTCTCCAGAATTCAACAACATTGGTAAAATATAACTAAATAAGAAGCTATATTTTGTAATGTTTTAAGAAATTTATTCTTCGTTATCTCTATGATATTTACTGATTAGATCTATTTATTTCTGTCCATATGTTTAATATTACAAGTTCAACGTTCACACTTGCTTAAAATACTAAAAATCAACACTAATACGTACAACATTTATCGTGTATCGATATTAAAATTATCATTAAAATACAAAGTACGCTGTTTCTTTTGGAAACGGAAAAAATGGCTTACATTAGTCCAAATTTACACATTCAAATGTACAATTACGCACTTCGGCTATTTTGAATAAGAGTAATTGTTGTATTTTCAAGTCTTTGCTTTTTCAATGACTTTCTTTTTTCTTATACTCAAACTTTTCAGTTTCCAACCAGATTCCTCCTTATTCCAGTTGATAAGTTCTTCCAAAGTCTGTGGAAGTTCCCTTTTCCCAGTCTCTGGTAGTATTGTTACCAGGAGAGTAACTAATACACAGCATGCTCCAAAGACTACTCCTGGACCCCAAATTATACGAGCAGCCTAAAATATGTTTCCAGTAATTTTCGTTATTCCAGTAAGTTCGAATATTAGAAAGAATTTAATAAATATACACAGTATAGGAACCTGTGCGCCTGAATTATCTTATTGACGGTCTTATCTGTAGTCTTTTTTTTTACGTTTTCTTGAATAATTAACAGGTCAAATGAGCCATTTCAGCATTTTTGACAAGAAAAGAAAATATTTTATCATTTAAAAGGGGTTTACGTTATGCACAGTTAGTGTTCATATTCTCAGATATTAATTGTCAGATTGAGATTTCTAGTTTTTAATGCCACGTCATTGAATTAAAGAGTTAATTATTTGGCTGTTTTTCATAGAACACTACACATACAACCATTAAACTTCTTGTCACAGAGTGTATAGATAAGTCACACTTTCATGCAAAATTTTGATTATATAGGAAGCTGCATTATAAAGATTCTTGCAATTTCAATACAATATAAGAAAAACTGCATTTAAGCTTACAGTTGTAGCAGTAAACAGTCGTACAGCACAACTGTAAACAGAATACATTTAAAATTTTTGCAAAATGGATATTCTTACTATCAAAAAGAAAACACAGAAGGTTATCCTTTTGTGAATATATTGCTTTGCCTTTAATGGACTAACCATATAAATATAATATAGACACACAAAGACTCATTTGAGCCAAGAAATTGGTCTTTTACTGCTGAATGACTGCTGAGATCACCGATTCTTGCACATATTTACATTTGTAAACACCATATTTCTTCTCATAAACGTCATCACCTATACATGAATCCGTTATTCACATTTTGTCAACATGTAGGACATAAAAATGTATCACGGAACAAGAAAATTTGGTCAATACTACCGGACTTGTATGTTTATCGTGCATTTTTCATAGAAATACAGAAAAACCGTAAGTCAGATATTTCATGCACACAGGTACTATACCGTGAAATATACCTCACGTATATGTTCTACTAAAATTATCTAACTATCGTTTCAATTTATGAGGTTATTAAAGAAAATGCATTTTCATGTTAAGCATTGAAATATATTTCTATGCTTAACATGAAAATCACAAACGCTAGCTGTCAGTAACTGCGAGCATTTGTCAGGACAGTACCCATGTGTATTGTCTTCATGTTTTATGTACTTCATTGTGATGGTATTCCACTTGATAAGTTGGACTTTTTTCTAGTTTGATTTTTACTGTGAGTATTTTTGTGTATTTATTTTTAGCCATTCACCACACATAGGGGAGGGTTTGGATCTTAGAAAACGAGTTTAACCAACCGCAATTTTTGCGCCTGTCCCAAGTCTGGAATATGTTGGTCATTGGCTTGTCCTTGTCTTCTTATAAAGTGATAATTCCGGTTATTGGATTTGGTTCGTTTCATTGATCTATTCACTTTTTTACTTTTTGGGGGCCATTTAGGGCTTGCCATATGGTGTGAGGTTCCTCACTGTGTTGAAGAACGTTCGGTGACTCCTAGACGCTTTGTTTTGGGTCGTTTTAACCTGCAGATGGGATGTTGTCTCCTTGACATTTACCCAATTTCCTTTCTTTTTCATATTTGACCTTTGCTGTAAACTTCCCGTCTGATTTTGAAGTAATGAACCAAATGCCATGTTTTTATAAACAGCATGTCAGATCAAAGAATCTTTAGCTTACAGTACTAGAAGTCCTGATTTCGACTCAAGATACGGGATGACAATAAAAGCGTCATCTTACCATGATTTTCTAGGGATTTTGCTTCATGTACATCAACTCCATATACTTTTATTTGATCATCTAATAACAATTCATTTCATGTCATCTTTAGAATAATGTGAATGTATAAGGTCTCATAACAACAGTAAAAGCGTTGTTTCCATTGCTTTGTTTTTTCATGTATTTGTAGAGACTGTCTCATGTGCATTTACTCCATATCCCTTCATTGCTTATTATAAGGGATGCTTAGAATTAGGATCATATAATTGGTCTCATCAGCTCATGACAAGAGATGTTGTTAATGAGGCATGTCCTCCGAATCGTTTTAATCATTGGTTTGATGAAGACACGTATAGTAATCTACAGAATGCTAAAAACCAACAAGAGTACGAAACGCCTTAATCCTATCTGTTTCTAAAGAGTAGTATATTCGCCTCTCACTGGCGTCTTTGTGCCTTCTTTATCCCTTCTTTTTTTCATTTTGTTCATGAATTTTTTACTGTTTGCGTTTGTCCAATAACTGTCCTTCAGTAGCTTGAAACATATGTCAGTTTTGATTAATTATTCCATGGTAATTTAAAGATTGAATTTTGATTTTGAGCTTACAAGAAACGCCCCGGTAGCATTCAGATATTCAATTTCAAAATTCGTTGTGACTGATAATGTGCCCCCGCAATTTGCACAGTGTGAGTTTCAAGCCATCTCACTCAAATCCAATGCAGAGGAAGCATAGTTTTCTTGCCAGTAACGGTCAACGCTGTACCATGTTGTACTAAGATACATGTACTCCATATGTATGGCAAAAGAAATTTCACAATTTTACTTGAAGTCATCCCTCCAGAAGTTTTACGGTTGACATCACCATCCTGTGGACCGCTATGGGATATATGTTTCGCAGATGACAACAGATCTTTCCGTTTAGAGCTTAATTGTTGTTTCCTCTTCCGGATTTGACATGTTCAACACGGCGGGTGTCTTATAAGAAGCAGGTGATGCTTACTCTACCGGTGCACCTGATCTCACCCATGTTTTGTTTTATTGTTCATCTTTGAGTTTGTTTCTTTATTTTTCTTTTCTGTGCCGTACTCATGTTGTGTCTCTGTTTCTTTTTTGTTTCCGATGTTGCAATTGTCATTGGATTATTCGTTTTGGATTGACGTTTCGGTTCTCAATTACTTTACAACCAAGGAATGAAATATTCACAATAGGAAAACTGAAATCATCATGTTTTTCGTAAAATCTAGTTTTTAGTGGCCGAAGTTTCCCGTTTGCGAAAGACATCTTTTATGGAGCCAACATTCTTTCTGTAGCGAGTTTAACTTTCATACAATATTTTACGAAAGGATATGGAGTAAATGAACATGAGACCATAACACATATGTTAACTCCAACAATTTTAATGAGCTGTATGGCCATTTCGGAAATTTATTCCTCATCAGCAGCGCTAGAAGACTTTTTATGTACTAACATTTGTACAAAAATATTTGAAAACATACCTGGATAAACAAACAACACTTTCACTATTTGTCAATGAAGTCATCCGTTTAACAAATTATTCAGATTAAAGTGCGAGAAAGAGGATCATCATAAATATTCTATCAAAATTTACAATTCGGAGAACTCGATACGTTCCCTTTTTGGGCTGATGGCGTGTAAAGGGAAGGCATCTCTTGTTATGTACGCATCAACACCAATGTGAAAAATGCATGAATTAATTTCAAAAACACGGTTAAGAACGAGTGAAGTCAAATCCGTAAGATGAGAAACCTATTACTTGATCCACATAAATGTAAGAAATCAGCTGTATATTCAATATTTGTAGCATTCGTAGGATGAGAAACCTATTACTTGATCCACACAAATGTAAAGAAATCAGCTGTATATTCAATATTTGTAGCATTCGTAAGATGAGAAACCTATTACTTGATCCACACAAGTGTAAGAAATCAGCTGTATATTCAATATTTGTAGCATTATTACAACTGCTAATGAAATCTTTGTACCGATAGCTATAGAAAGGTCTAGCATGTAGTATCAAGTGGCACGTATAGACTCCGTAGATTATTTACTATTCGGGAGGGGGAAACTCAAGATATCAAAGGCAACCTGTAGATCTATAAATATATATTCGTGTGCTGATGTATACCATGCCAGTAGTGTTATTAAGTGAAAGGACATCACCAATATAAATGTATATCTAAATGTAAATTTAACAGTTCAGCGAAATGTTTCGTTTTTGATCACTTGCAAAAGTTTGTACAATTCACAAGAATGTAAAACAAAATAGCAAGTAGGGTGCAAAGTTAGTACTAGTATACCAATTGGAAAAAACTAAGTTTTTGTTGAAAAACAACCTAATCCATGTGTTAATGATATCATTGCCATGCATTGATTGTTGACTTGTTTCATATGGATGGATTAAAAATGTACTGGATAGAATACAAGCGTTAATATCAGTGAACGATAATTAATATCCCTTTTTTGTCGCAATCCTCAAAAACTTACCAAAATTGACGAAAAGGGAGCAATCATGGCACCGACTCTAGCCATTGTAGAAGCAACACCAAATCCAGCCGACCTAAATAAAAGGAATTTAAGTATGAATTTCTAATTCACTGACTGGTATAGCAATGGTAAAATGTTTCCTTGAAAAAATTGAAAGCTTTGAAAATACCACCTTGACCACGTATGTTGTCGTAATTATATCATATAATGTGGTTTGCCTATGTTTACCAGTGCAAAAGTAATTTCAAAGCCAAATGTTTCTTTCTGAAAGAAACATTTGGCTTTGAAATTACTGAAAGTTTCAGTATTTGATTTTTTTTCTAGGCTACATTTCAATATATTTGTAAATGTATTTAAACTATTTTGAATTAATATTATCATTTTACTAAATATATATTTTAGATTTTCATCTGTTGGTTTCCATAATGATCTTCCAGCTTCATGAAAAATTGTAAAATTCCTGTTATGTAACATTACCTTAGATTTGTTGGATAAAGTTCAGGTGTGTATAGCCAAACTGTATTGAACGAGGATGATATTCCAAGTTTAGCAAGAAAACTAAACACAGCAGACACTATCAATCCTTTTCCACCATCACCTGAAAATAATATTTGGTTTCATTCATATTTAACAAACAAAAAAGAACAACACTGCAACAATAACTGCGAAGAAGAAGCATAACTCTGTAAATGCTGCTTTTACTGTAGGCTTAAAATATACCTACTGTAGATGATCTACAATCATGACAATTGCTCTGATAGTTGGCGTGCTACACTCGTTCTTACAGCGGCGATACTAATTTTCTATGTTTTTGTTTATATTTTTTCTGAAAGAGTAAACTTTCTCTAATTTATCTCCTTTGTGCCTATATTTTAGGCACAGTATTTGCAGTGCAAAATTACTGTATTGTATAAAGTTTTGTTTAAAACCCTTACAAAATATAGCCGAATGAATATTAGAGGTAAAGAGTATAAATAAATCATAAGCTTTTTAAAAAAAACAACATAAATTGGAAAGAGCAAGTGAAAAAAGTAAAATATGAATTATAGATCCCTTGTCCTCTGTACTAATTACATTTATTTAAACAACTAGTATTTACAACCTTCTTTTCTGTATATCATTCTTAAATTAAAATAAGAACGAATTACAAAAAGTTTGTGTCTTATCAATAGTGCTCCATTTTTTTACATTTTTTAGAAAAACAATTATGAAGACAAGAGACAAACATAAATAACGATAGGAACCCGGGATAACCGGACTTGATACCGACACTAGTAAAAGCCAGTGGTAGGGTTAAACCGGTTTATGGATACCCAAAACCTCCCCTTTCTCTATCCCGTTTCCCTATAGTATAGTAAACATGCGAATAAAACCCAATACAGGTAGACTACTAACTCTATGACCACTATCTTGGAAAAGAAAAGCATATGACACATCGTAATTTGGAAAGATGGGTCAAAGAGTGCTTGCCGCTAAATTACCGGCTATCTCAAGGAACCTAATCTGCTGGTAAAATACTGCCGCACTACGGGAGAAAATTCAAACTCAAAACTGCCCGAAGGGTTTGATTCATTTTTATAAACACATTTTGTCCAGCCTTTATCAAATTTTTGAAATAAACTACGGGATTTTGCAATTATCAAGAAAGACGAAACAGCTGAAATTTTCAAATTGCAAGTCCGTTTTGATTTCCGGTGTTTTACATTGCGACATTTTCAAAGTAATTGAAGTACATTAAAGTATCCATCTGCTATTGGTAATGTACCAACGAAGTAAATTTAACTTTCATAGTTTAAATAGTGGCATTAACAAAAGTAGTCCGGAAATGGGAATAAGATTTGTTCTTCGTCCTCACAAAACGTCGGGTCTGTGTTTAGAACACACACCGGCAAACGAATACCGAAGCAAAAGCGTTGAAAGGGGGGAATTCCAAAATCAAAAATCCAAAATCACGGCAACTCACACCCAACACGAATTGAATTAAACATATTTTATTGCTCAAAATATTTACAGCAATGGGATCGGGCACAAGTTATCACAACATTATATAATGCCCTCTCCCTACAATATACAACATAATAAGGTATTGAATTGAAACAGTATGACAAAGACAAAACAAATAGACGACAAAAATGAACAAGAAGGCTACAAAACTAAAGCACTAGCAGTGTGAACTTCTACAAAACATATTCAATTACATTGCTATTGCAATTTTTCTTCCACAAAATCGTTTTAACAGTACAAATATTTGAAAACAAGATTTTTTACATGAATTGTTTTGAGACGTAAATGGGGATAATAACAAAGTTACGAAATAAATACATTCTTGTCAGTCGCTTTGGAGGTGTTCTTGGCAACTACGTTTTTACACGATTGATGATAAATGCAAGGCACGACACGTTCACCCTGTCGACGCACTTGGTCTCGCTTCTTCCATGATTCGACGGAACATGTTCAGTTTTTCTACAAATCCAGTAATGTTCGTTTGATAACCATTCTTGTATTTGAATATTTGAACCAGATCACAAAATATACATGTAATGATATAAAACTTTTGATTGTCGGAAATAATCTTGATAAATTAGTACTCTAAAAATCAAATCACAGTCATATTTACCTTTTACTGTCAAAAGTGCTACAGATATAATCAACGACAAACCAGCTAAAGCATGAAAGAAAACAACCAGGGTCTTTCTTGATGTTCTGCAATGTAGTGGATACTCAAAGGGTCACAATAGGCACATGTCAATTATATTCTTTTACAAATTTTATGCCCTTGAATTTTGAATATGACAAATTGTTTTCGTTGGATGTAATTGACACAAGAATTGACACAATATATCGAATAAGTGACCAAATAATTAATATTTTTATAACAGAATTATAAACTTGAATTGCCAAGCAGACCGTTGTTTAACTAAAAAATAAAGTCTACCGTTTAATATTCAACATTATTAATTTATAGTTACATTTTTTCATATGTAGCATTTTAAACTATTTTCATGAAAATTTAACGTCGGGTGCAACAGTTAACTGTTTACATATTTCCGGACGAACTGTTCCATGCGCGAAATAATTGCGCAGTGCGACGTCATTTAAATCTTACCGCAAGGCTTACCCGTGTAGAAATTTTTTCATAAGCAAGATTTTTTTATTGCTTCTATAAGTTAATAAAACAGTTATTTCATGCCCCCTTTCAGGAAACAGCAAAACTATTGTCCCTCGGTGATGGAAATTACTTGCAAACCGTTGACTTCGGCCTATGGCCTCAGGCAACAGTTCACAAGTAATTTCCATCACCTCAGGACAATAGTTTATGTTGTTTCCTTCAAAGGCATGAAATAACTGTATAATGTTTCATACCTATTGACCATAATCCAAAATATAATATTAGAGGGAAATTCTACGGTGGCATTGATGAAATAGTTCAGAAATCGGTTCCCAGCCAGTGACGAAGACGTAAGAAATAAACCATAATATGTAAGACTGTTAACACACCTGAAATAAACCACAATAATATGTCAAACTGTTAACACACCTGAAATAAGTATCTGTTATTATGATAAAGCATTATAAATAATGTCAAAATGTTAAGCACATAAAACAAAACATATTCCATCAGTCTGTTAATGTTCCAAAAACAAACCATAAAATAGATTGTTGACCCATCTAAAGCAAATCAAGTAATACTCCTGAAACAAACCATATAAGGTCTGACTGTTAGCACTACTGAGATAACAATCTAGATTAATTATATGTCAAAATACACGGTAATGCACATGACACAAAGTATCTGCAATTACATTGGAAACCAAGCAACGGAGCAACGTTTTTATTGTTGCTCTTCCTCATGAAGTCGGCATGAAGCCTTCAACAATGAGCTTTGATCATACCTCACAGCAAGTTCAAGACGGCATCAAGCACCGGTTCGTGTGGAATTCATTGCTAGATGTCTAACAACGCTAATTCCATGTATCTGAATTATCTAAATTTCTCTAAATTTTGTTGAAAACTAAAGAGTATCTCCATCATGTAAAGCTCTGGCCTTAGTTGATTTTTGCTTTACATTTAGATCATATTGGGATTTTATGGTCTTCCAATTGTTTAGATTTTATCAGCACTGAAGAGACATAAGTTGTCGAAATGCGCATATGCAGAAAATAAATTCACAGTAACTTCGGTATTTATTTATTTGGAATAAAGAAGTGACTGGCATGTAACAGAGGATACATAAACTACCTTTACACCTCGATCTGATCTCGTCTCTTTGGTCGCGTTTGTTTTACCATACATATATTGTGATTGTTCTTGCTCTATTTTAGTTTTGGAAAATTGGAATTTGTGTCATAAACGTGTACTCTATTTTCATACTTCAGAAAAAAAAATGTTTTCGCTTTCATAAATTAAGTTGTTTGCGTATACAGGTAGAAAACACCCAAAACGCTACTAAAAATTACATCAATAAGAAAGTATTGTATATATATAATAATAGCTCGTTAAATATACTTATGAATCCGATATACTTCTATTCAAGAATCTGGTTTCGAAAAAAAAATAAGAACTGAAAGATGATAAATTTCAAGTGATAAGCTACATACCAAGCAAACCAAAGAATACACGAATTCCTCAACAGTATCTTATTTTTGAGAATATCCAGAAGAGTATATTGTTGAACTACAGACGGCAATGAATCAGTTGCTGCATCAAGTAGGTCTGGTCTATCTACAGCCTGGTCACTTTCATGTGCTTCGTCAAGTTCTTCTGTGTCCTCCTGTCCCTCAGGACTCGCGATGTTCTCTCTCAACGTCTGATGGGAAACTATGAGTGGTAAAACCTTATTAATCTTAATTTTATTATTCATAGCGATCTTTTTGACCAGTTTTACGGCTTCGTCTGTCTTCTTGTTTGCAATCAACCACCTTAGTGATTCGTCAATAAACCTGCAAAGACAGGAATATAAAATTAAGAATATAACACGAACCGTATTTTCTCTTCAGAAAATGAAGATAGTGAGAGCATTCACCAATGATGAAGCTTGCCAGCAAATACGATTTTCTCAGAGGACAAGTGGAGTAATAGTGAAAAAGAGCCGTTCCAATGAAAATTTCGCTACAATGGCGATGTCGTTGCCGCTAAACGCACTAAACAAGAAAGATTAAGCCCTCAAGATAAAGTCTTGAACTTACCAGAATCCTACCACACTATAAGATAACATTAAACCAACAGAAAGTTGTACGTATCTCCATGAATAATTTCGTAATCCATAACCAAATGCTGTCAGTGATATAATAGAGATTGTCCAAAATATAGATAGATATGCCCCGACAGTGCCTCGATTTTCCTTTGGAAACAACTCTAGGAGAACTGTTGACAACACTATACCAACTCCCTAAAGAGAGACAGAAAATAAATTTATATACATGTATAAACGAATGGCGGAATAATAAACATAGTACATGTATTTGAATCAAAATGTTTGCAAGTATGGGTGCATTCATGTTTTTTCGTCCTCATTGATGTTATAATAATAATAATAATAATAATATTTTTCTTTATTTAAAGAGGGTAACTGAATTAGTTTACACTAATCTAACTTCAGGCCCTCATAAAACACAAAATAATAACATGATAATACAACAAAATACATACAATATATAAACAAATCATATCATAATAGAATTTTCAAAATTTGCTTTTAAATATATTTATGTTCGTAACAGATTTAATGTTATTTGGCAATTTGTTCCATAGAGTTGGGCCACTATATGCGAAAGATCGTTTCATGCAGTTTGTTGTAGGCCGTACAATTGCTAAATTATTGCTTGATACAGATCGTAAATGTCTTGAATTGGTGTTTGAATTTTGTTTGCAGTATTGTTTGAGGTATTCTGGCGTTTAACGTTTAAAACTTTATATACAAGGACAAGTTTATGATAATTTATTCTCTCCTTAAAACAAAGCCAGTTTAGATTTTTGAAGAGCTCTTTAGATGGGGTAAGAAAGGGGGCATCAAGTATCATTCGTGCAGACCTTTTTTGAAGTTTTGTTAGTCGGTCAATTCCTTCTTCATAACAATTTCCCCAAATTGTACAGCACTAATCAAATATCGGCAGAATATAAGCATTGAAAAATAAAATTCTACAATCTTTATCAAAGTATTGTTTAATTTTTGAGAATAAAAATAATCTAGAATTTATGTTATTACATAAGTGATTAATTTGATATTTCCAGTCCAAGTTATGATCTATATATATCCCTAGCATTATTTTGAATATTGACATTTGCAATTTCATGATCTTGAACAATTAATTTCAAGTCATTACTGTTTAAATTGGCCCTTCTCTAACTCTGAGCTGTTCCAATTAACATACATGTTGTTTTAACTGGATTTATTTTCATATTATTATTTTTACACCATGAACTGATTATTTTTAAATCGGCATTTAATTGATTTTCTATTTCTAATTCAGATTTACTGTTGTGATGTAATGTAGTATATCTGCATACATTTCAATTTCACATGAAATATCTTCAAGGGACAAATCATTTACAAATAGTACAAAAAGAAGAGGGCCTAGTATGGAACCTTGTGGTACACCATTCATTACAGGTTCAGCATTTGACATATAGCTTCCAATATACATCTTTTGTTTTCTTAGAGACAGATAAGATTCAAACCATTTTTCGGAAAATGCCGAAATTTTGTAGCATCTGAGCTTTTTAATAAGAATACTATGGTCAACCATGTCAAAGGCCCTTTTTAGATCTAGAAACACTGTTCCAATTACATTGCCATCATCCATAAATTTCAACCATTTGTCAGTCAGATTTGTAAGTGCACCTTGACATGAATGCCGACTTCTAAATCCCGATTGAGAATCAAATAGCAATTTATACTTTGAAAAATATAAATAAAGATGATGTGCGACGTGTTTTTCATATATTTTTGAAAGAGTCGGTAATATAGATATAGGTCCATATATATCGGGCATATTTTTGAAAATTTCAAACTGGATGGGAACACCCCTTGTAATATACTAAGGTTTATCAAGTATGTAACACTGGGTGCTAATGTTTCAGCTGATAATTTAAGAAAATATGGACCTAAATTATCAAGACCGATGGATTTTTTGGCATCTAATTTTACTAGAAGTCGTTTTGTTTCATCAACTTTAATTAAAGGTATCTTGAACTCAGTTTGGGCAGGAACTTTAGACGTGACATAGTTATTAAGAGACTCTAAGCTATCATGAGAAAAGTGTTTCGTAGATGTGGCACCAACTCTAGAGAAAAAGACATTTAATTTATTTATTATGTCTTGTATATCACTTGTGATTTCACTATTAAAATTCATCGATGGCGGTAGATTACAATGAGTTTTGGGATTCAGGTTTTTGAATAAGTTCCATATTTCACTGGACTCTTTTTTATCTTCAACAATTTGTCTGTAATATTCGACCTTTGATTTTTCGATCAAAGTTTTACATTTGTTTCTCTAATATCTAAAATTGTTCCAATCACCTGTTTTATGAAAATGTTCCTTAGTCAGAGAGTATAACAGTTCAAGTGAATATAGTATCTTTCTTCTGTTTCAAAAGATTAGCAAAAGGAATTACATAAAATCCTTAGCAGACATAAAATTTGGATTGCATTAGGTTTTCGATTCGTAAACGACATAAGAAAAATTCACGTTTTGATCTAATGTGTTGAAAACATAAACGTGATGAATTAAAACACGTATCTTTGTTTACTGTTTGAATTTCTAGATTACGGAAAGAGAGAGTTGCCAACGTATTTATTCTGGAGTCTTATTCCTTTCAAGATTGTGGGGTTAGAACTCTACCTTTACTGGGTTTTATTTGTTTGTTTAGTAACTCAGAACCGAACCGTCAGTCAAAAGGACGAACAATCCATGGACAATGGCAACATCGGAAACACTAAGAAACAAGGACACCACTGGAGTACGAGACAAAAAAGGAAAATGAAGACACAGATGAACAACACGGACCCAATAAAACCATTGGTGAGATCAGGTGTACCGGTAGAGTAAGCATCTGTTGCCTCTTTTAAGACACCCGCCGTGTTGAACATGTCAACTCCGGTAGTAAAGTCAAATCCGATAGAGGAAAAACAAACTTTAGTTGTAGAGGAAAGGATCTGTTGTCATCCGGGAAACAAATATCCCATAGCGATCCAAAAAATCGTGATGTCGACCATAAAACTTATGTTATGATGACTTTAAGTGTTTGATAACATACCCTTGCTTAAGTAGTCTATTTGTGAGCAACTGAGCTCTATCAAGGAAGTCATTGTAACGACCATAAGCCCTTGAGTAGCGAATGAGTTGTGAAACGTAAACCCCGTATGCTGGTGCTTTTAGAATGTTGCTACAAAGAAAAGGGAAGTTGATTATTGGAAAAGTGAAGTCATCTCGTTTGTCATACAGTCTAGTTTGTAATGTACCTCTGTTGTCAATTTCAAGAAGAAGGTCAAGGAACGCGGCCAATGTGCAAGTATCTGCAGTACTGGTATCCTTAATTTCAGGATCTTTTGGATAAATAAGATGAAGAAAATTACCAGAGCGAGGGTTGCTAAGTGATAAAATATCACTTATATAACGTAAGCTTTATTAAAGGACTGGCTAGTTTTTGCCTTTATTGTGAAGAAGCCCTTCTATGAATTCAGCTTCATAAGAGTGTAGAAACAGATCGGCTAAAAGAGGTGCACAGTTTGTGCTTATTGGAATTCCGATGGTCTGTTGAAAAACAAGTCCTCCAAACTGGACAAATATATTGTCGATCAGAAACTCTAACATTTTAATCACTTCTTCCTCTGTGTATTTTTTCTGTGATTCTGAGTAGTAAAAGTATGCTTATTCTCTGCCTATGACAATGTACTTATATCTTCGTTCGCCGTTCTTACGGGAGAAACATCTTTCAGTCGAGATTTCAGTTGTTCATGAGGAATGGCAGTATAAAGTGTGGAGAAGTCAAGTTTTAATGCTGTTACAATGCGATAATGATCTTGATTTTAGGATGTCAAGAAGATCTTTAGAGTTTTTTTTAATATCCACATTTCATTTACACCACTTCTTGAAAAGCTAGTATCACAGTATTTTTGAAGGCCCTCATTTACGGCTGTCAAAATGGAAATTAAAAGCTTAGAATGAGGTTTTGTGGAACATTTTGCAGATCCAGCGATGTTCCGTTGTTTGTAGGGGCATTTGTGTATTTTTGGTTCCCAGTATAAGAAAGGGAGATCGGTGTCTTCATCTTTGGTTGAAAAAATACCAGATTCATGGTTCTGCAATATCTCCTCATTAGACAGAGTAGAAACATTTTAGGTTGGATTGCCCTGGGAGTTACCAATGAATAGTTCTTTCTTTAAATATTCGATATAATGATTTTACACATATGAAAATGATGTTATTAGGGGTCTTATCTGCCGGAACAACATATTTGTCATGAATGGACAAGTATCTGGTAACATCGGCATTTTGGAAAATGGATGATGCTTTAGTTCTCATTGACCCTCGTAGCGGACTAATTCGTTTAATGAATCATGGACCTCACAGCCTTATTCATCTCCTAAAGAGAATCAAGGTCTTCATCTTGTTCACGATTAATCCATTTTCTGGCGTAGTCCTCTACAGTATCCATAAGGAGTTTAAAAGTTTATTATACTATAGGGAAACAGATAGAAAAAGCGCAGATTTGGGTACCTGGCTTAAACCGCTATTTTTGCTAGTGTCGGTACCAAGTCTGGTTATCCCGAGTTCCTATCGTTGTTGACATTTGTCTTTTGTTCTTTTATTGGTGTTTGTCTTGTGCAGTTGGATTATGGCATGTGATTTTAGTTTTCTGCCATTGTAGGTGTTTTTCCTGTGCAGTTGGATTATGGCATGTGATTGTATTTTCGGCCATTGTAGGTGTTTCTTGTTATCTGTTGCCTTTGAATAGATTACATACCTGTTGTAGGGCTCCCATTAAAAGTCTCGTTATTGCAAAGATTGTGTAAGAAGGTACGAAAAATGTAGCAGTGGATACGATAAACAGTCCTAGATTTGTAAACACTAAAACGGGCTTCCTACCAAATCTGTCTGCCATTGAAGTAAATAAAACAGCTCCGATACATTGTCCGGCTGCTATTAGAGTCTGTGTCAGTTCTCCCAAACCAGCTCGTGTACAAACTAAATTCCACTGAAATGGACATATGTTTATATTGGCTATTAAGTATCGCGAAAAGGGCAACAAATTTAGGTTCAATTCTGATTCTCTCTTTCAAATAATGTGTATCTGTTTTTCATGACGATTTGTCCGGGAAAATCATAAGGAGTATAAACAGTTAAAATGAAGAAAGTCGAATAGGCGATTGCTATAAAATCTGCTATTGATTACCATATGGCTTGTGATTCTCGCGAGGTTTTTATTTTCGATACAATTTGTTTTTGTTTTAGTTTTTTTTTTTTGAAGCACCAAAATGAACTCTTTGTAAATTTAAATCTGTAATCTCAGGTGAATTGTTTTGTAAATAAAATTCGATTAGCGAAAACTTTTCCGTTTAATCTGATACTTTTCATTTATCTGGGATATGAAGGCAATAAATAGCAGGAAACACTGAAAAAATAGGTCCACTTGGCAAAAGTTCAAAGGCAAGAAACCGATAAAAGCTATATGAAGTTTTAAAGTTCCTGAATAATTCGTTCGTGGGCTTTTAAAGCTGTCTGCCCACGTGACATGTATGATACTTGGATAAATTAGATTCAAACGGCTCACCGAAGTGTAATTTCGGTGCGTATTTGTTTTCAAAAATGAGTAAAAGTCCTGGTTTAATTAAAATTAGCATTTGGACCTAGAACGAATCCAGGTAATTTGAAAAGGGGGTTTAAATTTGAAGTGAAAGAAAAGTTAGCGGAGCGGAGCGAGGTTAGAAAATTTTTGAGTATTTATTGGTAAAATATCAGAATATTCATTAAAAAAATACATAATTGTCCGAAAAAGGGGGAGTTCCAACCTCCGGACCTCTTTGGATCCGCCAATGTGGAAATTATGTCTTTACACTGATGATGATTGTACCTCTGAAACAACAGTTTCTCCTTCTGTGTCGTATCTATAGCCATCAACACAAGGCAGCGTCCATTGTTGTGATGTCATATTTGTACCATTAGAATAAATTTTGATATCACACTTTCCATAGTTGACTATAAGTTCCGATTCATTCAAACTGTGTGGAATTCCATAGTTATGAAGACTTTGGGTTAGATTACTGCATTGGTGTGGAGGTTGGTAGCCTGCAATTGATGGGTACATAACAAGGATTACGGTAAAAATGAACAATTCTGTTACATATTCGATTAAAACAAAACCCGAATTGAAGTGAATTTTACTTATGTACAACCAGGAATATCGTGACATTTAATAATCCAACAGATGTTTAAGAATTAGGAGCAAATGGTCTGACTGAAAGGTTGAAATCAAATCTAAAAAAAGAGTAAATGAAAAGTTTGTAAGTACGAGCATGGAGGTATTAACATAGAAGGAGCTACAACAAAAAAATAGTACTTATTTAGAACACGCAGAGATATGGGATTTATCTAATTAGCATCAATCTGAAGATACTCCTTTGGTAACTATCTGCGATGCCGCTTTTGTGGTGGCCAACTTTGTTATCAATTAAATCACGTGATTTGATTACCTTGTACAGCGCTACATGTCAAAGTTACAGGTTCTTTCCATTGGTTGCATGAAATCGAATGGTGTAAAAATCTTCGAAATCGGTCCACATTTAGGTGAATTACAACATTTAAAAATAACCGGTTGGTCGTTTTAATATTTTATGCAGTTCAGATTAAACCAAAAATTATGTATGTTCGGTCAAGGGCGGATTTTGAAAAAAATAGATTATAAAAGAACTTGAAATGCAGCTTCACCCAATGTTTATGACGTGTTTGCCGGAAAGTCGTATTTTGGGTTTGAAATTTGACAATTTTATCGAAATGTCAATTGTAGGACATGTGCATGTCGTGCCGTTAGATGTCACCTATGATTTATTATATACAAAACTTATCACTTTCAATTTTTTTCTTTTTTCTTATCACTTTTAATTTTTTCAATCTTCATTTACTTGAATTTACCATACTGTGTCATAAGTATTTATATAGCTTATGGATTTATCCTCGGACCATATGCGTCCCAGATTTCAATGGAGATTTTATACAATAACCTTTTTTGGATGTGATTTTAATTACAGAAGCAATGTTAAATTAATTAAAAAAATCATATTATTATTTTTTCGTTGACTCATTTTTATAAATTGGGACAAACTGGAGTTACAATGCCTTAGTTTTTGATTTTCACGCTAATGTTGTATCCTATTTCAAATAAAAAATCAAGAAGAGGATAGATACGATTTCCAGTATTAGAATATTTTTACATAAAAAGGATAAAAATGCTAGTACTCGAGGTATGCGGAAGTTAAATTTTAATGACAGAATATCATAATGCGGTGACAACAATTCGTCTTCTTGTACCCCTTTTCCCTGCAAAAGACGTCGACTAAGCTGCACTATCCAATGTTCAATGTTCTTTTTGTTGTTTTAGTCGGGGTACCTGTTTCAGTTTTCAGATATCCGATTTGCCCGATTTTAATTTTTATCCAGCGGGACTAATGTAACTAAAATATATTGAATATATTAGTCCCAGTTATTGTATAAGTGATGTATTTTGCAATCATGATAATGTTATACATGACATTGTGTCGACGTACTCTGATATGACATTTTGGTCTCGCAAAACAATTTTGATAAAAATTTTCTCTTTGGTTTTAACTTCATTTATGGCCATTTAAAATCAATTCCGCAAACACGATAACTACCAAAAATTATAAATTTCGAACCGATTACATGCCGAGTTCCAATTAACATGATCAATTATCGAGCTATCGAAATACAAGCGGCATCGCAGATGGAACGATTGAAGTCGTGTTGTTGTAGCTCCTTCTGTATTTATACCTCCATGGTACAAGAAAGAATATCAGTATCTTGTACATCCTTGTCAGTTAATCGAGAGGTGTACATCGTCTCTGGGCTTTTAGCCACTTTCCTTTCACTTGAACTTTACTTAGTGATTCATGTTTAATTCAAGGGACATCCATACGACTTGTAAATGGCTTATTTAGGCAATTTTGAAATAGGCTACAGAGGCATATATAGGCAATTTTGAAATTTGATATAGGCCATAGATACTTATTTTCACTGGTTTGAAAAAGTATGTAAGAAAACTAAGGTAAGAAAAAATCATTTTTGGTAAGGAAAAAAATATTTACTTCCAAAAACGAAGCATTAGCTTTCGTCGAAGCTATGGCGCGAGACATCTTACCTATAAACACATAAATGAGAACTGTGTAGGCTGGTCCAAGCATATGAAGGAGTCCAATATATAGTGTATGTAAAATTTGATATCGCTTCCATGGCCCTAAAGTAGAAAGTATATTATCCACATCCACATCCATTTCTGATATCGGATAATATCACGGAGGGAGATAACGTACAGACAGAAATCGTGATTTTACATATATATTTATAAGTATGTAGTATATTGTATGAATTGACATGGCTAAATTTTTTTTTGTTTTCAAGACTAGACGAATCCAACATCAGAATTAACGACTGGATGAATCCAGCGTAAGCTTGATTTTCTATCATCAGAATTAATATATTTATTCAGAAATGCACAGTTTTACTCGTAAGCGTTGCAAGCATATATAAACACAAAACATACAATATAAACAAACACTAGCTAAATATTGTCTGTGGTGAATTATGCAATTATTTTTCCACTTTTATCTGTGTTCTCTGTCAATATGTACAAATACTCACTGCTTATAGTCAAAAGTTATCTTAATCCAAAGGAAATTATATCTACCCTATACTACGCAACTATATACTTCTAATCATATATTTTAAAAGACAAAGTTTATAAGCGCAATTCTTATAAACCCTTACCTCACATCCCTATTTACGGCTCTATACGTCTACAGTCGCTATGACTATAGATCCATTTTTATAAGCACAATATGCTTATAAAATTTACCTTAAGTTTGTCTTATATCACCATATTTGCTCATTCACATAATTTCTTGACAAGTCAACAACATTAGACTTTGGAATATCTAGTATCGTGTAGAGTTTTACCTTTAAACATTTTGACTTACTTTCTCTGATGTGTAACCGGAGAATCTCCTTACAAAATTGTAATGGTCACCTCCGGGTATCGAACCCGGGCAGCCAGCCGCCTAATCGAATGAGCTAAAGAAATATTCCGTTAGCTCAGTCGATTTTTACCGGCTATATATCTAACAACCTACTACAACGCAGGTAGGCTGTCCTGTCACACTTCCCCCACCCCGAGAGTCATCATACTTGCTATGTATGACTCTCAACACAAATCACACACAAACCCTGGTTAGCTCCTTCTTACCACCGTGGGTTTTTAGCTGGGCGCCAAATGTAACCGGAGAGCACGAATCTCCTTACAAAATTGTAATGGTCACCTCCGTGGATCGAACCCGGGACCTCTAGCACTTCAGCCAGCCACCTAACCGAATGAGCTAAAGAAATATTCCGTTAACTCAGTTACTTGCTATAGCTACCTACTACAACCTGACTTGCTATAGCTACCTACTACAACGCAGGTAGGCTGTCCTGTCACACATGGATCATGAATGCTATTCCTTCAACAAGTTCGACACTGCATGTAAGAACTCGGCTATTTATACTAAATTTATCAAATAGACTCGTCCACATGGAAGTTCCTATTTTTTTCACATTTCAACCAACCCAAAGGGATAACAGGATATATGCCTACGAGACCACCGAAACATTTAATTTCCACCACTTCAGTTGTGACTAAACCAACCCTGAGGGAACTAACACGGATATAGTTGATGGATACACCATGTATCAGAACTCATCACAGATTCTAGCTCTGTCAATGCGCATATGCAGAAAACTGTCAATGCGCATATGCAGAAAACTGTCAATGCGCATATGCAGCCCCAAAATAAATTAACAGTAATATCGGTATGTTGTTATTTATCGTACCACTGGGCCGATGCCACTGCTGGTGGACTTTTAGTCCCCGAGGGTATTCACCAAACCAGTAGTCAGTACTTCGCTGCCGACCCGAAAACCGACTTTCTTGAAACTTGCAATGTCTAAATTTTACAAAATCTTGTTTAAAACTAAGGAGTATATCCCTGGTGCATAGCTCTATCCTTAGCTGAATTTTGACTTTCCTATCTAGGTCTTTTGATTATTTGTTCTCTATCAGCTTTTACAAGTTTTCGGTTAATGAACTTCCAAATGTTTTGGTTTGATTTGCACTGATGAGACATGAGTTGTCGAAATGCGCATTAGCAGAAAATAAATTAACAGTAACTTCGGCATTTTGTTATTTATCTTGACTATATAGTTCTCCTGAACAAGAAGTAAGATATATTTGCAAATTATACATGTTAATAATTATAATTATTGTAAATTGAAATAATTAAAATTGTTGTAAATTATTAAAATTGTATCCATTGGACTGGTCTATATTTGATATTGTGTCAAGCGTCTTTGGATTTATTTATTTTAAATCAAAACATGAAGCTGTTGCAAACTTCAAAAGTTGTATGGGCAAGATCCGATTTTTTTCTTTGTTGGTACTGATTGTAATTTAGGTGAGGAAAACCTTTCTTTAATACCTATACATTCCAAAAAAATTCAAAGTTCAGCAAATGTGTGAAGTCTTGTACAAATTGTTAGTGATTTTGGGGCTAATTTAGTACAAATTACAATTTGTATAAGCTAAAATTATATAAATTATAAAATGTACAAAATTTTTATACAAATTATAATTTGTACACGACACATACATGTATACAATTTAAGACCATGTTTGATGTATTTAAATACCCGTTATAACTACCATAAATAGCAACAAACAAAAACAAATATGGCCGATGACGGTAAGTGTTGATCGTCCCTAAATTTTGGCATATGGAGAATCAACACAAAACTAATTAAATACACTTCATAGACAGTGCGAGGAATTTAGGTTTTTCGGAAGGCTGACGAAAAAACTTTTCGAGGTGGCAAACATAGCATTTATGTTTTCTGTAAAATGAACTAGAGTTACTGTGGTCTAGTGGGCCACGGATACCCCCGCCCCGACCTCTATGAATTTTCTTAAACACCTGGAGAAATGGAATTATTATTGCAAGCGGCTCGATGCTAATTAGAACATGGTAAGACCTTATTTGTCGATATTTTATACCGAGCGATAGCGAGGTATAAAATGAGGCCGGACAAATATAAGTTCTTGCCATGTTATAGTTAGCATAGAGCCCAATTGCAATAATCTATTTCGATTTTAATATGGTTTACAAATGTTCAGAAAATTTGAAGCGGTACTAGGAGGATGTTTTCAAATACCATTTTGGTCGCAAAAATTAAGCAAAATAGATCATGAAACAACATACCAAGCATATACAAGTTGTAAAAATGACTTTTATCAATTTTTTGTTTTAACATTAAACCTTATTTACAGATAAAATTGATAAATGTGTTATTCCCGTTTGAACTATTTTCGGTTGAGATTATGACGTCCGATATTCGTATTGTGACGTCACCGAGGGCTCTATGCTTATTAGAACCTTGTTGTGTTCTCAAAGCGTTTGAAGGACACCATATTAGAATAGAAAACAATATATATTATGCACATCTATAATATGTATTAAAGGTCCAGCATAAAATTAATGAAATTATGATCAATGGTCAAGGAGGAGTAGTGGATATCAGGTGTTCATCATATGGTTTGCATTGAGCTAAAATGACAAAGTCCAAAACATGCCAAAAATCTGGAAAAAGAATTATTGGATGAAAAAAAACGTAGTGCACATCTACAATATGTAATTAATAATAAAAATAAACTCCTATAAAAGATTCATAAAATTCCAATCAGTGGTTTAGGAGGAGAATGGGATACCAGGTCATTACCATATGGTTTGCATTTAGCGAAAAGACCAAAATTGATAAGTCCAAAACATCTTAAAAAATCTAGAAAAAAAGGAACGATTGGTAAACAAAACATGTAGCGCACATCTACAATATGTAATTAAGCTCCTGTATAAGTTTCATGAAATTCCAATCAGTGGTTTAAAATGAGTAGTGGATACCAGGTAATCACCATATGGTTTCCATTGAGCTTAAAGAGCTAAAATGACAAAGTCCAAAACATGTAAAAAATCTGTAAAAAAAAGAAATTATTTAAAAAAATCTGTAGTGCACATCTACATTATGTAATTTAACTCCTGAATAAGTTTTATAAAGTTCCAATAAGTGGTTTAGGAGGAGTAGTGGAAACCAGGTGGTCACCATATGGTTTGCATCAAGCTAAAATGACTAAGTCCAAAACAGGTAAAAATTCTGGGTAAATGGAATTAATGGAAAATAAAATTCATAGTGCACATTTACAACATGTAATAAAACTCCTGTATAAGTTTCATGAAATTCCAATCAACGGTTAAGAAGGAGTAGTGGATACCAGGGGGTCACCATATGGTTTCCACTGAGCTAAAAGATCTAAAATGACAAAGTCCAAACATGTCAAAAATCTGTAAAAAGGGGAATTATTGAAAAACAAAATGCGTAGTGTACATCTGCAATCCTGAATAAGTTTTATGAATTTCCAGTCAGTGGTTTAGAAGGAGTAGTAGATACCAGGTGTTCACCATATGGTTTACATCAAGCTTAAATGACTAAGTCCAAAACATGTCAAAAATTTATTTCGTAGTGCACATCTACAACTTGTGATAAAACTCCTGCATAAGTTTAATGAAATTCCAATGAGTTGTTTAGGAGGTGTAGTGGATACCAGCTTTGGGGTACAAAAAGACGGACGGAAGGAAGGACGGACAACATGAATACTATTGCCGGGTTCACACGTAATGCATTATCTGGTTCGTTTCCGATAAAACGTCTTAGTTTAATACGTTTTAGAAAACGATTACGTTCACAACGCTTTTCTAAAACGTTTTCGAAACGTTTCGAAAACGCATTACGTTCACACGATTCTTTCGCATCTGAAACGTTTTAGTTTTTGCAAATAATTAACATAGCTAGCATACATCAAATTCCTGAAACAGCTCATTGGTTATCATGCAGGGAATGTTTTAATTTCATCTACGCAAATTGTAAGGAGAAACAACCCAGTTAAATAGGAATACTGTAAAATTGATTATTTATCTATTATTTCTCGTTTTTTTTATTATTAAAACACGCCATTTCCTTATTAGTTTTGTGCTTTCAAAATAATACCAATTAAATTTGTATGCATAGTCATATTCAAGGTATTTGTTTTTGCAAACTAATTGCTTGAAATCCAGAAGAGTAATCCATGAAATTAAGACTGGTGCATTTCAAGTAAGGTGAACCTTGGAGTAAACATGTTCCAGACAGTATTCAGTATTTGGAACCTATGCGTACGTATGGGTACGACCGTATGAGTAAATTTCGAAATTACATATACGGTTCGAGCATTAAAAACTCTCGGTTACGAGATTGTTGTTATGGGTGATTTTAACGGTAAGTGTGTATGTAAATGCGAGTTTTCAGATACGAATATCATAGCTCATGAAACGGTAAACGCCTTATTCAATTCATTGAAGCGAGTGGCCTTGCTCTCTCTAATGTTATGAGTTGTTGCAATGGGATTTACACTCTTGTAATGAATGATCAGAGCTCTACTCTAGATTACATAATGTTTTCTGATAATCTTGCGGAGTGTTTCACATCTGTCTTTGTAGACGAAAATGGTACTCTCGATCTTTATAGTGATCACGTTATTGTCAGAGTTAATCTGAAATTTTCGAGATCTACACAAAGACATAAACACTCAAAAACATCTTCGTTAAGTAAGTGGAAGATTGACGATAAGACTGATTGGAGTCACTTTCAATCCATATTGAAAGACGAATTCAATGATTTTTCGTCACTGTTTAAGAATGAAGGCGATGTTGACAAACTGTGGAATGTTTGGAAAAATAAGGTTAATAAGACCGTTTCTACGACTGTCGGAAAGTTCACTAAAAACGCGAAGTATCGAAATTTTTGGGATTAGAACCTTGATACTCTTCTTAAACATCGACGAGAAGCAAATCGACTTAAACGAGTCCATGACAAGCGGCATCAGGCAGATAGCTCCCTTGGTTTGCTCCTTACTGAATCCTACAGAAAACGTAAGGAGAAACTCCAGGAAGCAATCAAACGTAAAGAAGCAGATGTAAAACGATTAAATTTTCATAGGAAATGTGTCTCTGCCAAGAATAAGAGTAGAGGTTTTTGGAATTTTTTGAAAGGACGTCACGAAGAAAAGTCAGTTTCGGAAATCATAGACCCGTCTAATCATAATGTCATTTTAAATAAAGAAGGTCCAATAGAAAATGCTTTGAAGCATTATTTTAGTAATATTAGTAACCCTTCTGGTTTGAAGCAGGAGTTCGGCTTCAAACTTTCCGTAACAAAACAATTAGATAAATTGGACCGAAATTTGGTTCCTTCTGATAAACATGGGAATAATTAAACCTATATTGAAATCCGGTTCTACGATGGACTTGGATAACTATAGGGGTATTACACTTACATCTAACGTTTACAAACTATTTTCTAAAGTTCTGGAGAATTGTATTGTAAATTATTTGGAAGAAAATGATATACCGGCAGAAGCTCAGGGTGCTTTTCGTAAAGATAGGCGATTTGAAGATCATATTTTCACTCTACATTGTTTATGTTCGATCCAAAAGAGTTTAAAGAAAAATACATATATCGCATTTTTAGACCTATCAAAGGCTTTTGATAGAGTATGGAGGGACGGGCTTTTCAACATTTTGTGGGATAAGGGAATACAAGGTAAATGTTGGCGTTTGCTACGCTCCATGTATGACGGGGTCTCATATAAGTTTGTATTCGGGGACTTCTCTACTGATTGGTTTCATCACGAAAATGGGTTGAAACAAGGTTGTGTATTGTCTCCGACCCTGTTTTCCATTCTCATGAATGACTTAGTCGATATGTTAAACAAACAAGGCATTGGTAGTTGTCTTGCTGGTAAACTTATTAACTGCCTGTTATTTGCAGACGATATAGCCTTAATCGCAGAGTCTGAACACGATCCTCAACGGATGTTAGATGTTGCTTATTCTTTCGTAAATAAGTGGAATTTGTCTTTTAATTCCAAAAAATCAAAAATTTTGGTTATAGGTAAGAGGGTGAATAAATCTAAACGGTGGCAACTGGGCCAAGATACGATCGAAGAGGCGAATAAATATAAATATTTAGGAGTTTATTTTTCTAGATCTCTGAAATTCAATTATCACATTAAATCGTATGTTAAAGAAAATGCAGAAAGAAAACTGAATTACTGTATTCGAATACTAACAGAGCATGGCCGCTTCAATCGGTTCAATTTTGGGGACGCCTTTGGAATAGTGTTTTGCGCCCTTCTGTTTCACATGGTTTTACGGTTTGGTTTCCGACGTCCAATGCACATATTGAAGCTTTGGAAACTATACAGTATAAATTGGGAAACTGATATTTAATACTAAAATGAATATTCCAAAGTCAGCTCTACTTTGTGAACTTGGCTGGGAACCAATCAATGCGTTAATGAACAGGCAACGAGTTTCATATTTCGCTCGTTTTAACGAGCTCCCAGATGATCGACTATGCAAATTCGTTTTCAATATACTTAAGACTTCGAGTAATACCGAATATAGCATGTTCTTCCGTAACATATTTACTGATGAGCTGGGCCTTGACCATTATTTTGATGGTAACATCAACCTCAAAACATTTAATTCTTTCTACGGAAAATATATAAGAGCATGTGAGTTTGAAAATATCGCATCAAAAAGTAGTTTAGAATTTTATCGATCATGTACATTAATAAAAGGGAGACAATCGTATATTTCCGAAGCAAATGATTTCGAATCGACTCGTCTTAAACTGCTTGCAAGAACAAATTGCTTGCATTTAAATGCCGTACTTTTTCGTATGTCTCTGGTTGACTCTGATAATTGTAAACCGTGTTCTCTAAATACACGGGAAGATTTACCCCATTTCTTCCTTGATTGTCCTAAATACCAAGATGTCCGCCGAGTTGTTTTTAAAAAAGCTAACGAAGTGTTTTATGAACATCAGTTGAACTTTGATTTTAATGAGCTTTCATCGTTCCAAAAGCTACAGTTTTTAATTGGTTACCAAGGATTTTTATTTTCTGATAGTTTTGGTTCTAAATGCTGCGCCCTTGGTCAAGAATTTCTTTCCTCCGCTTTTAAGATAAGAAATGAAATTTTAGATTTTTAATGTTTAGTATAATATTATGTTTTAATAATATCTCTATGTAACTTAGAAGTGTATCACATATGGTCAATTTTAATATTCATCAATTTCAATGATTGGTATAGATGAGAACTTTTATTGTTTTAAATATGAACTGTTATGTATTATTTTAGATTTGTATTATTGTCATTTAATTGTAAATTTCAGTTTTAGGACGCAGCCATCGGACCCCTGACGATGGTTGCCCCCGATGTAAAGGGGTAGTTTCCAAATAAATATATATAAATATATATTTGAAATACAAATCAATGCCGTATAATATTACTTTCCAAATATTTTATATATATATATATA
>MJUU01048735.1:0-24321 GCA_002080025.1 Modiolus philippinarum | reverse complement strand
CAACTGACAAATTAAGTTATGTACCCTCAGTATACAGCTTCCATCAAGATCCCTTCCTGTGAGGAGTTTAGCATAATGATTTCATGTATATACCGGAATACATAACCCGTGTCCATGCAATACTGATTTTAGAAATTTAGAATGTGTTTAGTTGAAATGCAAAAACCCTATCAAAAAATCAATGTTAATACCAAAGAAGGCCATACGTAATACCGCAATTATAACCCTTGTGAATTAGACGATTTAAAGGTTTTATAAGTTTGTTAGGCGAGTTTAAGTATTTTTTACTCTTATGTAAAACATTACCGTAAAATAGGGGATGTGAAATGCCAGCCTTGATTAGATGTTTACATGTTGCATTGTATTTATGAACTAAGTCTTTATATCGATGATAAAATTTAGAAAAGGTTTTAACTAGTTTATGATAACGAAAACCTTGATGTAATAGTTTTTCAGTTATGAAAAGATTCCGTTCATTAAAATCGCAAACTTTATTACATACTCGAGCAAATCGAACAAGCTGAGATATGTACACACCATATGATGGCGCTAATGGAACATCGCCATCAAGAAATGGATAATTAACTATGGGAAAAGAAAAATCGTCCCTTTTAACATGAAAGAGTTTTTTTCCATGAATGGTAATTTGTACTTGTATTACGTACTCTTCTTGAAAGCAACTTTTGATCAAATGTCTTTGCGACTCACAAATATCATTCTATGATGTTTGACTGTGATTTAAGTGAGTACATCATCAGTGCACTATGGTCTGAAAACAATATTTTACTTACAATTTAATTATCCATACTAGTCACCTGGTTATAAATACCTTGTACAATTAAAGCACTGATGTGGTAAATACTAGTCCTATACTATAAGTCTTCGTAGGCTCATATCGTTTATGTTGAAACGTATTCATTGGACTTTTGCATTTTTTCTAACTGACTTCGTAGGTTACATTCAACGTGTTTGTCGAACTTTTGTATTTTGTTCTGAATGCCGAACCACGCCACGGTCAATCCACGTCACGACGTGGTTTGGAAGTCAAAAAAAAAAATGCAAAAATCCGATGAAAACGTTGAACATAAACGATATGAACCGACGAAGGCTTATGTTATGGGCATGCTTTCGGACCTTATTCAGAAAATTTTACTATTCAACAGATTCTTTGCTAGAGATAAAGATGAAATTAAATCAAATGGTATCACCCATATATTGAATTTGGCAATAGAAGACGTTCCAACTGGAGAAGATTTTTACAGAGACACTGGAGTAAAGTATTACGAGTTGTTCGCAGAAGATGACCCCGAATTTGATCTGAAAAAGCTCTTTAGTGAAACGACTGGAGTTATTGAAAAGGCCTTGGACGAGGGAGGTACTGGTGGTTTAAAAATTATTGATCGAGTAAAGAAGTGTCATTGTTTGAATATTCCACTGAAAAGAGTTTAATTCCAAGATGACGTCCAAAGGGGATGTGGTACATCTTATGTGTGTTTGGGGGGGGGGGGATGTGACCTGGAACGCCAGTCATCGCTTGTGTGCAATATGACAAATTATCAATCAACTGTACAATATATGGTACAATTAATGACTTGTGATGAGCTTAATACCACAAATTAACAACTCAAGGGATGTAATTATTACCGAGGCCGTATCTCTTATCTCAGAAAAGAAACTGGTCGTTTCAAAAGACACTCTATCATGTCAAAATTTTAGTTATGCAGACCAATCATTTTATTTATTTCAATCATAAACTTCTCATTTTTATTAAGTACTTAGATTTTATCCAGACTCAATGCAATATTTTACGCAAGTCTTCTTTTAAATCTAACGTTTATACTTACCAGTATTTACAGCCAAACTGGCCTTGTACAAAATATTGAATTCTGTTGATGCTATAGTATACTTTTGCAACAGGTATGTTTTTAAAAATGGCTTAAATGTTCAGTCTTCTTAAAAGTAACGATTCATACGGCAATCAATCTGTGTCAAATTTAAGGCTTCAGAATTTGAAAAAAAAAATCTATAATTTTCTCTTGTAAATAGTGATGGGTGTTAAATGGAATTGTGTCGCCTGCACTACAGAAGAGTAATTTTTGGCTCAGTAGATCTCTAAAATCTTTTAAATAAAAAAAAAATGAAGTAGCGGGTGCACAACTTAATCAGGAAAAGACAAATCCTCCAAATTTATTAATAAAATGACTTATAGTTTTGAATGAGTTGCAGATTAACAAATTGAATAAGCAAATGAGCTATGTTGGCCCTGTGAACCTCTAAAATATGTAAAACCAGAATTTAAAGTAAAATGTGCATGACCAGATCTGGTAAACAACATAAACTAGAAGTTTGGTTGGAATTTGACTGACAGTTTAAAAGGAGTTACGGATTAACAAATTAGATCAGTAGATTAAAAAATAAGTTATTTTTGGTTCCACCTCTAAAATCTTTAAAACCAAATTTGTAAGGAAAAGGTGCACAACTACTCCAGATGAACAACATGTCCTTAAAGTTTGGTAAGAAACGAATTTAGAGTTTTGCAAGAGTCTTTATAGATTGACAAACCCGATTAACAAATGTTTTTTTTTGACTCAGTGAACCTCTAAAATCTGTAAAATCAAAATTTTTAAATATCAGGTGCACAACTAAACCATTTAACAATTTACTACAAGTTTGGAATCTGACTTATTGTTGTGATGGAGCTACAAGGTTGGCAAATGAGATATTTTGGCACCGCGAACCTCTAAAATCTGTAACACCATTTCTAAGTATAAGGTGCACAACCTCACCAGATAAACAACATATACTGAAAGTTTGGTTGGAATCGGATTTACTGTATGTGTTTACCTTTTGTTATTCGCTATTGTTTGGAATTTATATGTGCTTAACAAAACACAATCTGAAGAAATCAGATTTACAGCATTTACTGTATTTGTTAAGGTCTTTTAAAGACCTTTTCCGTAATATAAGCCTGTGTGGGATTGGTTCTTTGTTTGAATGATTAGTGGCAGAAATTGACTTAAAAAAGTCTTGGCTGTGTCGGAGTTGTTTGCAATCATTTGAAAACTAAAAGGGGAAACATTTATGTCGCGTTTGCCCTTACTCTTACGATTACTCTTACAAAATTATATTACTTATATCAATTTCGCAGTTCCGGGGAAGGGTTCGAAAACGCCTAGATCCACAAAATTCCCTTAAATCAATTTTCTAATTTCAGGTAAAATATTGGTGCATTGTGTTGCTGGATACAGACGCTCTCCAACAGTTGCAATAGCTTACATGATGATGAAAAAAAATATTCATTTAATGGACGCAATAATGCAAGCTAGATCAAACAGGAAGATTTTCCCAAATGACGGATTTATAGAGCAGCTGTGCATGCTAGAGAGAGAACTGTATGGATGACATTGAAAAAAATAATGTATCAGTTATGCAACAGAAGTTGAAGACGTTTCCGATTATTGGGTGTTACTAGTATGAAAAATACGACCGATGCGATATATTCGAGAAAAAAAATCCCACAAATTAATTGCAAGAGTGCTTTCAGTTGTACAAGTTGCACAAGACTTTAATAAATGAAAATTGCATGGTTGCTTGTTGAGAAAAATGCTTTGATAAAGTGAAATGGTTAAGCCGCGGATCCTTGTAAAAATTTTGTTTTGTAGGACCACGTGCCCACGAGATAAAGGCATGAGAAGGGAGCATACGGAAATGAAGGCTAAACCCCTCACCAGTTTGTTTGTTTTGTTTTGTTTTTTGTTAAAATAGGTCAGTCTCGGACTACTATATACAATCAACAGCTAAAACTATCCCCGAAGATCAATATTGGTATTGTAATCCAAAGACCAACAAAAACCGGAGTCAATCATGCATGAAATGAAGGTCAAGGTGACTTAATTTTTATCTAGAATCTCGTGACTATCCAAGACGCATCAACCGAGAAAATATTTTCTCTGCCTTCTCTAGTATCTCAGATCTGGATTTGAAAAAAAAACTTTAATCTGGATCAACCATGCATGAAATGCAGGTCAAAATGACCTGATTTTTATCAGGAACCTCAGGATTATCAAAGACACATCCACTGACAAAATATTATTCCTCTATCAACTCCAGCATGTCAAATCTTGACTTGAAAAAAAACATTGACCTGAGTCACTCATGCAGGAAATATAGGTCAAATAACAAAATACCAAAGTGCTGTTAATTTAGTTTCTGCATATGACCATTTCGATAACTTATGTCTCTTCAGGGCAAAACAAATCAAAACATACTTACAAAACCAAAATCAGCCAAGTACAAAGCTATGCAAGAGGTAAAAACTTCTAAGTTTAAGCACAATTTCCAAATTTCGATAATACAAATTTCCAAATATACCAGTTTTTTGGTCAGCACTGAAGTACTGACAATCGGATTTGTGAATAACAGGTCACCAGCAGAGGCATCAAAGACCATAGACAAAAACAAAGAAGTTATTGTAAATTTAGTTTCTGTATATATTCATATCGACGACTGATGTCTCTTAAGTGCTGATCAAATCGAAACATTTTGAAGACTATAATCCAAAAATTTGTAAAAACTGTATGAAACAATTAATAAAACATATTTAAATGAAAAGCCAAAATCAGCTTATGACAGGGCTATGACAGAAGGGGTTCCTGCTAAAAATGAGGTCAAAGTGAACTTTTTTCAAGAATTCTTGACAATCCATTCACTGACAAAATATTATTCCTCTTCCTGCTATAATATCTTAAAACCTGATTTCCAGGCATGATGTCAAGGTCAAACTGACCTAATTTTTTATCCAGACCCTTGTGATTATCCAAGACACATACACTGACAAAATAGTATTCCTCTACCTGCTCTTGTATCTCAGATCTGAACTTAAAAAAAAATAACCAAAGCCACGCATGCATTTTATACAAACATCAAGAATTATCAATGACACATCTTTGGAAAAAAAGCTCGCTTATCTATTTCTTTTAGTTCAAAAGATATATGGACTTTTACTTTATTATGATCTATTATGTGCAAACAGCCGAAACTGTATATCCCGTCCCAAACTTCTTTGTAGAGGGCATAAATATAAAAAAACATACGCGTTCTACATTGATGTTAGCCGAATTGAACGTCTATCTACTATCAGTTTGGTGATAAAACCATCTTTATTTACGATAATACAATAATTACACATTATACAAAATATAACTAGAAAAACTGTGAGCAAAGAGCACTAATATATACCCCGCTCTTCCATTTGATTTCAGAAGTTAAAAAATCCCCCCTCCCCCCCAAAAGGATAAAGTCAAATCAAATTTTAAAATAGCTGGTACACAATGGCAATATGTACTGGAATTCTGTGAAAGTTTCACTGAATTTCACTAAGTGGTCTAGGAGGAGTTGTCGCCACAAAATGTGTACCTTTATGGCGGACGGAATAACGAACGAACGGACATCATGATCACTATATATCGCCCGCTACAGCGCGGGTATAAAAAGAGAAGTGAGCAGTTAGAAACGACAGCTAATCCCTTGCAATTTGTTTTTCTTTTTGTTCAAATAAGTCAGACTAATAAACAGTCAGCAACCGACACTATCCCTGAAGATGCAAAAGACCAACTTTTACTTGGGTCACTTATGCATGAATTGTAGATCAAGTTGACCTTTTTCAGGCACTTCATTCCTTCATGACTATCCAAGACACATCCACTAACAAAATATTATTCTTCTACCTGCTGTAGTATCTCAGATCTGGACTAACAAAACCTTAGCCCGCATCGCCCATCCATAAAAGGTAAGTCAAAGTCACCTAATTTCTATCAGGAACCTCATAACTATCCAACACGCATCCACTGATGAAATGTTATTCCACTACCAGCTCTAGTATCTCAGATCAAGACTTAAACAAAAAACTTTAACCTTATTCACCCATGTATTAAATGTAGGTCAAAGTGACTTAATGCTAATACCAACGTCAAGTACTATCCAAGAAGCATCTATGGACAAACGCTCATTAATCAACACTAAATGGAGAGGGGGTAATCAGCAAATTGTAACAAGAAAATTGCAAAAAAATCGGTATCGGTATGTCATCTGAAAGTCATGTTCCGTAGACGGCATCAAGACGTTATTGTGTGGTGATAATTGGGTGGTAGACGCTGGTGGGTACAAAGATAGCGAAGGATATGATATCAAATTCTTTGTGATGACGAACGTATAACTTTCGAAGTGATAGACATTTAAACAAAAGTTTATCAATATAAAAGTACTCTTATTACAGCATTGTAATGCAGAAATCATACAATGGAGGATGTGTCATCAGAAATCCAGTGTTATAGCCACAATGTAAGCAGCCTGGGTTTTCTTTTAATGTACAGCATTATCTGAATTCAGGATCATTGTCATTCTGTCATTTTTTCTTATGAAAGACCTTTTTGCTTTCTTTGCTTCCATCATTTTTATGCCTTTCACAAATCACTCTCAAAATTAAGTACCAAAGTTCCCTCAACTGTCCACTATGGTATCCTCACACTGCTGACGAGTCTGGATTTCTGCAGAATCACAATTTAAAACGAGTGCGATAGCCGAAGAGGGCGTGATGTTTGCGCTCTGAAATACAATTTACATCCCCGATTTTAAAATCTTCTTGAAAGCTGTTACTATCGGCTGTCTACTTCAACGCTGTCTCCGAAAAGGCATTAATGTCTTAGTTAGACTTATAAAAATTTCACTGGAAGATATATCAGTGGAAGACTTATTGAAATGTCTCTGCATATACGTTAAGTGTATCTAAATCAAGATACGGCGTGTTTATATGTCTTATATGCGGCAAATTCACGTTGTACATTCCTGAATCACGGCTCATATACAACATTATATTCATGTGCTGTCCCGTACAGACCATTAATAATCAGGGTAGAATGAACTTTGTCAAAAAATAATGAATGATGAGGATGAACTCCATTTTCTTTTCCCAGTACCTGCCTACCATATTTACCATCAGGGGACATTGTTACAACACTATTGTTTCCATTGCAAATAACAAACACGTTTAAACTATCATCGACAGCTACGCCAAATGGATTCGTCAAAACTGGGTCCTCAAATGTCCATTTTATTTCTCCAGCTAAACTACAACATGTTACCGCATTTGTCCTATGATTTGTAAAATAAATTTCATTCTCAGAATTGACCAAATATGTCATTGGAGGAATATCTTGCTGGTGAATAATTGTAGAAATACGACCAGTATCATTCAAATCTACTTCTTTGATACCACTTCTGTATTCACAAAACAGTAATTTTCCTTTTCTATGTGCAATTCCAAAACACCCATCAGTAGTTTGTATTGTTTCTTTAATTTTTCCAACTGATATGTCAATTATTGCTATCCGTTTGTTCCAACCCATAGAAACAGCTACAGTTGTATTATCGATACACGTTGCATCAAAAGCAATGGATGGTGACAAAGAAACAGTACTGTTTAATGTACCATCTTCATTAAGGATAACAAGTCTTTTGTTGAATAAAGAATCAACAAATATTATTTTTCCGTTTGGAGTAACTGAACATCCAGTAATACAAATGCCCTTTTTGGTTTGTGGAAGATTTAACTCTCTTTTTAAAGAAAGTCCAGTCTCTCGTTCCAGGTTCATTGTTCATCTTTATTGTGAGTAAACAGCTCCAAATGATCCATGTACTTGAATTGAATTCTGTATAAGCGCTTAACCTTAGTACTTCAAACTATTCTTGCCACTAAGATACGAATTAGACAGGTTATCAGAATTTGTCGAGTTGTCTTTCACAGTAAATATGTTTACACAAGATTTTTAAGCTTCCCGTAAGGCGACCCGTAGATCGACTTCATCGTTTGAACAATTCTACATCTTTATCAGTATCTTGGAATGTCTAATTTGAACTTCATTTCATTACCAACAACGAAGACGTTGGTCTTCCTGGATACCTCAATTACAGGAAGAAAAATCAAAGCTAGATAGTCTATACTGGATTCATAATATTGCATATAATGTACCTGTACTTTATTCCACAGGTAGTTAATAAATGAGTCAATAGACCACATCAGTGCTATTTAAAGAACTAACGCGTGTTTAGAAGTGTCTGGTAGTAATATGCGACAACATAGCAGTCCATAATACAGAATCTTTTTCTGGAATCTAATAATAGAAACATGATATATATGGTCTGGTTGTGACATATATGAAAACAGAGAAATTCGCTTAAATCCTTAAGCATTGACAATTCCATACGGCTAAGGTGTAATGTAATTATAGAATAAACAGTTCGTCGTATAGGATGAAGTTTCCAAGGCTTTGTATAAACATGGAAATTCTCCTTTTAAGGATATGGATAATAAGTCAGGGGTTTCAAATTCGCGTTGGGCTCTGAATTTCCAGGAAATGGAGAGAGACGCAAACAAGATATATATTCTAAATAAAAAATCTAACAAGAATAAATAGAGACATTGCAGTGCAGTGTATATACAGCAATTTGAGCTGACAATTTAGAGGCTCATGGTCTCTGGAAACTAAGCCGAAATAAACCGTAGATAGTTCAAGAAGCAGACTTTAATTAAAGCGATATTCGGTTAAAAAAGTGTTCCATTAAAAAAGTCCAAGATTCCGTCAAACGACTCCAATTCGGACATGAAACGCTGCAAATTTGGTGGCAGCGGTGGGATCTAAGAATACACTTTGCTAAAAGAGATCTAGGTAAAGAGTTCCAGTTAATAGTTTGTTTTGAATTAGTGATCGTTTTTATTATTTGAACTAGGACTAATAGTGTGATTTTTTAAAAATTTTATTTTGTATCATAGTATGTTTGAATACGAAATTCCTAGGGAACTGAAATCCAATGAACAATAAACCGCGAAGCCTTTCAAAAACTGAAATCAGAGAAAAAGTAAGGGTACACCACAATCTATGAAAGAGGAAATTAGAATATCAGAGCAACTTGCTGAAAATGACGAGCTCAAGCATACGCTTTAAGAACAATCATCAACATGCACAATAACAGATATGCCCAAAGCAGACTTAGTTATCGGGACCGTCTCGTGCTATTTAAAAGTGAACAGCAAATTTTCACGGCAAGTAGAGAGATAAACTTCGGATTTTAGACCCGTTGATTTTCTAGTGAAGTTTCAAGCAAGATACTTCCTTTCTGAAGCTATAGTAGTAAAAATGTCGATGAAATGATCGGCCTATTCTTCCTCCGATCACGTAGCGGATTCGTAGATTAACAAATGAAATACTGCAACCAACGTAGGGGACTGAAAATAGATTTACATGGGAGGAGTCTTGGGGTGTTTTCGTGTGGTTTCACGGACTGCTAGAAGCGAGATAATATTATAGAGAATTGAATGTAGATATGCCGTAGGGAAAGCGCTTGTCAAAATCAGATCTTGTGGTAGAAACAATAGACATATTCCCAAACTCGAATAGAGCATTGGAGGGACAATTGTTTGTATAAAGAGGGGACGTTTTTTCTTCAAATTTGATGAATCTAGCAGATGAATCACAAATCATGCATCCTCAGTGATACAAGCGCAAGATGTTCCTTTTAATGGTGTAAAAATAAACAATAAAAGAAAATGCCATGCAAAAATTGATGGAGATTGCAATTTGATAATTCTCTAATCTATCTGGATGACATAATTGATTTTAAGACAATCATTTCAAGATATAATAAAGCATTTAAACTTTTTGTGATAGGTTACTTTTACTAAAAAGCAAACAAATGTCATTTATTTGAAAAAAGCGCAACATATCTAGAATATGAAATATAATAATTTGGAATAGCAATAGATCCTGAAAAATCTGCAGTCATACATTCTTGGACTGTACCTACAAAAATATGAGTTTAGATCTATTGTCGGATCATACGACTACTGTAAAAAAAATTTCTTCCAAATTTTGAAGTGTTTACAAATCAAAAGAAACGGGGGAAAAATAATAGTCACAAGAGCTTTCCGAAATGTAGAGAAGCTTCCTACCTTTGCCCCAATACTTGCACACAATTTTTCGAATAACGACGCAGTCTAATGCAATGAAAGCTGCTTTGTGGGAATTTGATTGAGAAGAAAGACACATGACTTACCGAAGTAACTGTGAATTTAAATTCTGCATATGTGTATTTCGACAACTTATGTCTCTTCAGTGCAGATAAAATCAAAACGTTTGGAAGACCATAAACTCAAAGATGTTTAAAAACTGATAGAGAACAAATAACCAATATGATCTAAATGTAAAGCCAAAATCAGCTAAGGACAAAGCTTTGCATGAGGGAGATACGCCTTAGTTTTCAAAAAAAAAAAAACCAAATATAGATATTGTAAGGTTCCAAATAGAATCGGCTTTCGGGCCAGCACCGAAGTACTGACTACTGGGCTGGTGAATACTCTCGGGGACTAACAGTCCACCAGCAGTGGCATCGACCCAGTGTTAACAAAGATATCATTTCCTAGACGAACTTTCTCAAAAAAGGATGAGAAATGATTGTTTCACACACAAAAAGGTTGCAGACAACGGCAGTAGAATACCGAAGGAACAAGGGAAATGAAGACCACAAAAATCGAAATCCAAAGACATGGCAAAAACGGCAACAGAGAAAAACAAAGACAAAACAAGGACGTGGGACAGCTACAATGAAAAAGCTTTATTTGTATAGCAAACAATTTGTAGTGCGAACTGACCATAGCTTATTGTAATGGCTTTTAAATTTTTAAAGAGAGACAGATTGATAAATGGCTGCAAGTCCTTAGTTCACGTGAAATGAAGAGAGTACATCGTCAATGGAAGCAGCACATCGATGCTGACGCACTCAGCCGCACTTCGTGTTAACAGTTTCGTTTTGAACCAAATTGGAAAATATGGAAAGGTCGAAAGTTCGTCTCAAAATGGTGAATACATTAAAAAAATCCAATAGACCTAAATTTTAGAGACAGGCATAATATTATAAAAATCTAGCCTTGGTGTGAAATGAAGCCATTCAAATCATAATGATGGATCAATTTGACTCATTGCAAGTTAAAACGATATAGAAGGTTAAAAGAAAAAAGCACTGTAGTACCAATGATTCAAAAATAACAGTCCATAACAAAAGAATATTAGCATATCTGCTATTAACAAAATGCTGACCAAAACAATGAAGCAGTATAATTTGGCTAGGATTACAAATAATACACAATTGGTTACTCATTCTGCTAACGAAAACTATACAACAGAACAAATAGAGTGCCCATGCATATCACCTAGTCTGGATCATATGTTTTATTTGAGCATCCACTAACAACTTACAAATACACACTTGTAGTGGAGGAATACTGAACAAACTAGGTGAAATGTTTTGCCATGCTGATTAAGTAGGCTAAAACAGTGGCAAAACTACTTGTTGAAGAACTCGTTGCATGATTCAATGTATTGTATGTTTCAAATTCAGATCAATGTGCTCAATTTGGAACTTAAACATAAAAAAATGTTGCAAATCAATTAAACAAGAGGGACGTATAAACGGCTTGGTAGTTAAGTTGAACTAATATCAATGCATTTTACATTTGAAAATGAGGATTCTGTGAAATATTATGAGCTTCTGACAAAATAGTCTTTATCAATTCTTATATCAACTGAAAAAGATAATCACAATAATTAGACCCGCGAAATACAAAAACCCCTATCACTTACCAGTCAAAAAATATACCATATGTTTAAAATGAAGAAACTCCACTGAATAATATAAAAGACACGTTTTATTTTCAGTACAAGTTCTGTAGATATCCAGAAATATTTTCTCAAACAGAGGCTCCCTGGAGCCTATAGGCTTGTTCGCGAATCCAATCAGTGACGTCACAAAATTAAATTTTTGGTTGGCAAAATTGTATTTCAGAAATAAATTGCATTGTATTGCAATGGGACAGAATTTTATTTTTTATAAATAATTTTTTACATACTAGTCCGAATTTGGATCTATAAAACGCATAATAAACCTCGAGATTTTCATATTTTTTTCTACCGATTTACTTTTTCTAAATTTGCTCTGATTATTTGAAATGTGTATTTCAAATATATGGAAATTGTCAAAAATTTGAATACTTTACAAATACGTCAATTAGATCAAATAAAAATAATCAAATATAGAAAATTTTTATATCCTGTTAAGGTAGCACAACAGTCTTCAGAAGAAAATTGTCAGTCCCTGACTTTGAATGCCTGTTACTTTGCAATTAGTAAAGATAGAAAGACAAATGAGGTATCAAATAAAACGTTAATGATTAATTTGACTATTAATGCTATTTCAAGAGTATTCCTTTTATGTATTAATGTCAAAATTTCCATATTTGGCGAAAATTTGAGTTTTTGATATAATATTTTAAAATGAATATAACTTACATCTTTACAGATAACTAAACTCTGATTGTTTTATCTGAAAGAACCTTTTAGATGCAACAAAACAGTATCTCAGATTTTTAATATAGGGTCTGGTTTAAAAATAAATAAATTTTAAATTTTAACTCAAAGAAATTTTGCTTCTTCAAAATTTGAAATTAAATTATTTTCAAACCAGACCCTATGTCAAAAATCTGAGACACGGTTTTGTTGCATTTAAATGGTTCGTTCAGATAAAAAAAAAACCAAAATTCATCTATCTGTAAAGATGTAAAAGTTATTTTCAATTTAAAAATATTATATCAACAAGAGGCTCTCAAGAGCCTGTATCGCTCACCTGGGTCCCGCAGCACTATATTTTCCCAATTGATGGTCCATCTTTGGTGGTGTATGTACATAAAAATCAGAAACTTTTTATAAAATTTAATTAAAATTGTTCAAGCAGTTTCATAGAAGATTTTAGAATGCAGTTTCCAAACTTAAGGGGCCAATGTTAATCTACGTTCCCTGCTGGCAGCTATTAAACATAAAACTTTGAAGAGGGTCACATAAGGACTATCATATCAAAATTCTACTGAAATTGTTCANGAAAACAGGTTTGAATATCAATTTCATGGAATATAATAGTTTAATTCATGCATTACCTAGAGAGTGGAAATCCGTAATTGCGAGATCAGTCAAACTGGATGAAGTGACTAACTCGAATATCAAAATATTAAAATCTCTCCCGAAACCAACCAAATATTTCTACAATATATTGATAGATAAAGTTATTGAGAAACCAATTAAAAGTCAAATAAAATGGGAAACATTTTTTGGAAGGGAAATCACAGAAGATCAGTGGGAACAAATATACAATAATGCTTTTCAGTTAACCACTCAGTGATGCTTCACTTCAGGCTTTCCAGTTTAAAATTAATCACCGTATTATATATACAAATAAATTACTGATGAAATGTAAATTATTAGAAACATCCCTTTGTACTTTTTGTAACGACACTGTAGAAACCATTGAACACCTTTTTTTTGGAATGTCAATTCACAAAAAATATATGGAATTTCCTGCTGTCTTGCCTTCGGAATACCTTACACATGCATCTAGAAAGAGATCCTTTATGCTTGATATTTAACTGCTATAACGGTGATTTTTCTGAATGTGTAAATATTTCATGCTTACTGCTTAAAAAATATGTTTATTTATGTAAATGTAAAAATACTATTCCAAATATTGACGGTTTTGTCAAACTGTTGAAATACTACAAAAAAAATAAATTTAGCCTCATGTTATCTGATATCCACGACGAAAGCTACTACAGTTAAACAAATATGGGGAAATATAACATTGGCATTTCAGATACAATAATTAAACAATTTAATCTATTTTTGTTATCTTTATTCCTTCATGTTGACTGTTGTTACCATATATTGAAGAAGAATAAAATTTATATTACAAAAAAAAANTGATGGAGATTGCAATTTGATAATTCTCTAATCTATGTGGATGACATAATTGATTTTAAGACAATCATTTCAAGATATAATTAAGCATCTAAACATTTTGTGATAGGTTACTTTTACTAAAAAGCAAACAAATGTCATTTATTTGAAAAAAGCGCAACATATCTAGAATATGAAATATAATAATTTGGAATAGCAATTGATCCTGAAAATCTGCAGTCATACATTCTTGGACTGTACCTACAAAAATATGAGTTTAGATCTTTTGTCGGATCATACGACTACTGTGAAAAATTTTTATTCCGAATTTTGAAGTGTTTACAAATCAAAAGAAACGGGGGAAAAATAATAGTCACAAGAGCTTTCCGAAATATAGAGAAGCTTCCTACCTTTGCCCAAATACTTGCACACAATTTTTCGAATAACGATGCAGTCTAATGCAATGAAAGCTGCTTTGTGGGAATTTGATTGAGAAGAAAGACAAATGACTTACCGAAGTAACTGTGAATTTAAATTCTGCATATGCGTATTTCGACAACTTATGTCTCTTCAGTGCAGATAAAATCAAAACGTTTGGGAGACCATAAACTCAAAGATGTTTAAAAACTGATAGAGAACAAATAACCAAAAGGATCTAAATGTAAGGCCAAAATAAGCTAAGGACAAAGCTTTGCATGAGGGAGATACTCCTTAGTTTTCAAAAAAAATTACCACAAATATAGATATTGTAAGGTTCCAGATAGAATCGGCTTTCGGGCCAGCACTGAAGTACTGACTACTGGGCTGGTGAATACCCTCGGTGACTAACAGTCCACCAGCAGTGGCATCGACCCAGTGTTAACAAAGATATCATTTCCTAGACGAACTTTCTCCAAAAAGGATGAGAAATGATTGTTTCACACACTAAAAGGTTGCAGACAACGGCAGTAGAATACCGAAGGAACAAGGGAAAAGAAGACCACAAAAATCGAAATCCAAAGACATGGCAAAAACGGCAACAGAGAAAAACAAAGACAAAACAAGGACGTGAGACAGCTACAATGCAAAAGCTTTATTTGTATGGCAAACAATTTGTAGTGCGAACTGACCATAGCTTATTGTAATGGCTTTTAAATTTTTAAATAGAGACAGATTGATAAATGGCTGCAAGTCCTTAGTTCATGTGAAATGAAGAGAGTACATCGTCAATGGAAGCAGCACATCGATGCTGACGCACTCAGCCGCACTCCGTGTTAACAGTTTCGTTTTGAACCAAATTGAAAAATATGGAAAGGTCGAAAGTTCGTCTCAAAATGGTGAATACATTAAAAAAATCCAATAGACCTAAATTTTTAGAGACAGGCATAATTTTATAAAAATCTAGCCTTGGTGTGAAATGAAGCCATTCAAATCATAATGATGGATCAATTTGACTCATTGCAAGTTAAAACAATATACTCTTTCGAAACAAGAAGGTTAAAAGAAAAAAGCACTCTGTAGTACCAATGATTCAAAAATAATAGTCCATAACAAAAGAATATTAGCTTATCTGCTATTAACAAAATGCTGACCAAAACAATGAAGCAGTATAATTTGGCTAGGATTACAAATAATACACAATTGGTTACTCATTCTGCTAACGAAAACTATACAACAGAACAAATAGAGTGCCCATGCATATCACCTAGTCTGGATTACACATAGCAACATATGTTTTATTTGAGCATCCACTAACAACTTACAAATACACACTTATAGTGGAGGAATACTGAACAAACTAGGTGAAATGTTTTGCCATGCTGATTAAGTAGGCTAAAACAGTGGCAAAACTACTTGTTGAAGAACTCGTTGCATGATTCAATGTATTGTATGTTTCAAATTCAGATCAATGTGCTCAATTTGGAAACTAATATCAATGCATTTTACATTTGAAAATGAGGATTCTGTGAAATATGATGAGCTTCTGACAAAATAGTCTTCATTTATCAATTCTTATATCCACTGAAAAAGATAATCACAATAATTAGACCCGCGAAATACAAAAAACCCCTATCACTTACCAGTCAAAAGATATACCATATGTTTAAAATGAAGAAACTCCACTGAATAATATAAAAGACACGTTTTATTTTCAGTACAAGTTCTGTAGATATCCAGAAATATTTTCTCAAACAGAGGCTCCCTGGAGCCTATATATAGGCTTGTTCGCGAATCCAATCAGTGACGTCACAAAATTAAATTTTTGGTTGGCAAAATTGTATTTCAGGAATAAATTGCATTGTATTGCAATGGGACAGAATTTTATTTTTTATAAATAATTTTTTACATACTAGTCCGATTTTGGATCTATAAAATGCATAATAAACCTCGAGATTTTCATATTTTTTCTACCGATTTACTTTTTCTAAATTTCCTCTGATTATTTGAAATGTGTATTTCAAATATATGGAAATTGTCAAAAATTTGAATACTTTACAAATACGTCAATTAGATCAAATAAAAATAATCAAAAATAGAAAATTTTTATATCTTGTTAAGGTAGCACAACTGTCTTCAGAAGAAAATTGTCAGTCCCTGACTTTGAATGCCTGTTACTTTGCAATTAGTAAAGAGGTATCAAATAAAACGTTAATGATTAATTTGACTCTTAATGCTATTTCAAGAGTATTCCTTTAAGTATTAATGTCAAAATTTCCATATTTGGCGAAAATTTGAGTTTTTGATATAATATTTTAAAATGAAAATAACTTACATCTTTACAGATAACTAAACTCTGATTGTTTTATCTGAAAGAACCATTTAGATGCAACAAAATTGTGTCTCAGATTTTTAATATAGGGTCTGGTTTGAAAATAAATAAATTTTAAATTTTAACTCAAAGAAATTTTGCTTCTTCAAAATTTGAAATTAATTTATTTTCAAACCAGACCCTATATCAAAAATCTGAGACACGGTTTTGTTGCATTTAAATGGCCCTTTCAGATAAAAAAACCAAAATTCATCTATCTGTAAAGATGTAAAAGTTATTTTCAATTTAAAAATATTATATCAACAAGAGGCTCTCAAGAGCCTGTATCGCTCACCTGGGTCCCGCAGCACTATATTTCCTAATTGATGGTCCATCTTTGGTGGTGTATGTACATAAAAATCAGAAACTTTTTATAAAATTTAATTAAAATTGTTCAAGCAGTTTCATAGAAGATTTTTGAATGCAGTTTCCAAACTTAAGGGGCCAATGTTAATCTACGTTCCCTACTGGCAGCTATTAAACATAAAACTTTGAAGAGGGTCACATAAGGACTATCATATCAAAATTCTACTGAAATTGTTCAAGCAGTTTCATCAGAGAAGATCTTTTTATGCATTTCCCACTGGGTCAAATGTTAAACTAAGTTTTTCTACTGGTGGCCATGTCGTAAGACGGATCAGCACCAAAGTAACAAGCTTGGTCAAAATCTCACAAGTTTCATTTATGCATTGTTTAAATTGAATCCATTTAATGGTTTTCCGTGATATCTTTGTATACATTTCCCCTTAGGGTCCAATTCATTGCTGGCAGCCATGTTGGATGATGGATCAGAACTGAAGTAACAACACTTGGTCAGCTTCTCATAAGCAAAGTTTGGATTAAATCTATTAAGCAGTTCTCTAGAAGAAGATCTTTTGTTGAATTAAGTTCACAGCTGGTGATACTTGGTCAGCACCTGATAGGCATCATTCATGTCATGTTTGATTTAAATCCATTCAGCAGTTCTCTAGAAGATCTTTGTGTGCATTTCCCATAGGGTCCAATGCTGTCGGTCATATAAGATAACAGATTGGCACCAAAGTAATAACACTTGGTCAGCACCTCATAAACATCATTCATGCCAAGTTTGGTTCAAATCCATTCAGTGGTTCTAAAGTAGAAGTTCTTTGTATGCATTTTCCCATAGGGTCCAATGTTAAAATTTAGATCATTGCTGGCGGCATGTCGGATGACACATCAGCACCAAAGTAACAACACTTGGTCAGCACCTCATAAGCATCATTCATGCCCAGTTTGGTTCAAATCCATTCAGTGGTTCTCAAGAAGAAGTTCTTTGTATGAATTTTCCCATTAGGTCAAATGGTAAACTAAGTTCCACGTTGGCGGCCATCTTGGAAGCGTTCGGAAAACTTGAATGTGTTCAATAAAATATAGTTCTTAACATGCTGAACATTTTTGCAATTTAAACTTGACCTCTATCTAAAAGCGTTTTTGAAATATAGGACAAAAAGTAAAAAATCAGGAAAAATTTGACCAATAAAGGACCACAACTCATATATAGGTACTTGGATTTTCTTCAAAATATCCATGAGGGTAGATCTTAACATGCTGAACATTTTTGCAATGAAAACTTAACTTCTATCTGTTATAGTTTTTTTAATAAAAAATAAAAACATCAAAATTTTGAAAATTTTATAGAAAAAGGGCAATAACTCTTAGACGGGTCATCAGATTTTCTTCAAAATTTCAGCATGGGTAGATCTTCTCATGCTGATTACTTTTTACCCCCATGTCAGATTTTTTATATCTGTAACGGTTTTTGAGTTATTTGCCAAAAACTGTAATTTACCTCTATGTTCTATTTTTAGTAATGGCAGCCATGTTGTTTGACCTAGGACATACATAATAACAAATTTGAAACTAGATACCCTAGTGATGATTCAGTTAGAGTTGGGTTCCATTAGACCCAGTGGTTTCAGAGGAGAAGATTTTTGAAAGAGAGCTAACGACGGACAGACGACGGATGCCAAGTGATGGCAATAGCTCACCCTGGCATAGCCAGGTGAGCTAAAAACTCAATTTTTCTTGTAATATGGAAATTTTGACATAAATACTTACAAGAGATACTCTTTCAATGAGCATCAAAAGATAACTTTGTGATTTTCCTTTTGTTTGATACCTCATTTGTTATTGTATCTTTACAAATAACAAAGTTATAGTCATTCATAGTTGGGGCTGACAAAATTCTTCCAAAGACTGTTGTGCTACCTTACACTGTAAAATTTCTTCAATTCAGATCAAAAGAAATTATCAAATTACCTTTAAAAACAAAACCATACAAGTTAATTGAAAATGACATTTTTATGAAACTAATTAATGATTACAATTTCTTGCCAGCCAAAAGGCTCCACAGGTAAATATATCGAGGTTGTGACGTCACGGTGAATAAGCCTATATCGCTAAACCGGACTGGGTTGCACAAAAGTTAATAGACTATTAAATATTTAATAGTCTATTAAGCTTTAACATTTCCTACTAATTTAATAGACTATTAAATTTTAATAGACTGTTAAGATTTAATTGAGCTTTGTGCAACCCAGTCCTGGCTTTCAGTTGTCACAATCAAGCTAACATTGTAAGTTATACAGTTGAACTTCAGTCTCTCAAACTTTGGTAGAGCAAAGACCACCATTAACTTGGACTCTATTTTAAGTCTTATCATGTTTTACTGTACTTCTTTGTTGGGCATTTTTGACAAAAATTGTCTTGCTAAGGACCACTTTTGACACCAGTTTTGAAGTCGAGACATCATTTGGTAAATGGCAGTCAACAACAATTTTTAACACCATATCTTGAAGTAACGACATCAATATCTATTTGGAAACCAAATTTCATTGAAATGTTGAATTTTCCCACCTTTTTGGCGGCCATTTTGAAAATGGCAGTCAACACACAATATTCAACACCGGTTTTGCAGTAGCGACATCAATATCCACTTGGAAACCAAAGTTCATTGAAATCAGACAATGTTGAATTTTCCCGCCTTTTTTGGTGGCCAATTTGAAAATGGTGGTCAACAAACAATTTTTAACATCAGTTTTGAAGTCGCAACATCAATATCTATTTGGAAACTAAATTTTATTGAAATCAGACAATGTTGAATTTTCCCACCTTTTTTTTGCGGCCATTTTGAAAATGGTGATCAACCTATAATTTTCAACACCAGTTTTGAAATCTCCACAGCATTGCAAACATTTTATCAATTTACACTTAACCTTCATCCTCTATAGTTTTGGAAATTAAAGATGAAAATTATGAAAATTTTGAAAATTCTGTGAAAAAAGGGCAATAACTCCTACAAAAGTTTTTGGATTATCTTCAAAATTTCAGGGTTGGTAGATCTTGACATGCTGAACATTTTTGCAATTTAAAGTTGACTTCTATCTCTTATAGGTTTTCTGATAAAAAGTTAATAAAGTTAAAATTTTGAAAATTTTATGGAAAAAGGGCAATAACTCCAAGACAGGTTTTCAGATTTTCTTCAAAATTGCAGGGCAGGTAGATCTTGCCATGCTGATTATTTTTACTTTGTCAGATATTTAATATCTGTAACGGTTTTCGAATTATTTGCAAAAAACAGCAATATACCCCCTATGTTCTATTTTTAGTAACAGTGGCCATCTTGTTTGATCTACAGACTAATCGAACACAATTTTCAAACTGCATACCCTAGTGATGATTCAGGCCAAATTTGGTCACAATTGGCCCAGCAGTTTCAGAGGAGAAGATTTTTGAAAATGTTGACAGACAGACGGATGGATGATGGATGCAAAGTGATGGCGAAAGCTCACATGGCCTTTTAGGCCAGGTGAGCTAATTAAATGAGGAAAAGTTGAACAAAATATAAATTCACATGTGTTGAAATTTTATCAGATAGTCACATCCCAAGGTCAAGATGACGAGGTCAGATATGCTGATTCTAACTAAAAAGTAGGTGAGAACCGAACCGTCCGGCAAAAGAACAAACAATCCATGGACAATGGCAACATCGCAAAACACTAAGAAACAATTACACCACTTGAGTACGGGACTAAAAAGAAAAATTAAGACACACATACAGGTGAACAACACTGACCCAATAAAACCATGGGTGAGATCAGCTGTACCGATACAGTAAGCATCTCCTGCTTCTTATAAGACACCCGCCATGTTGAACATGTCAACCCTGGTAGTAAAGTCAAATCTGAAAGAGGAAAAACAAACTTAAGTTGTAGAGGGGAAAATCAGTTGTCATCTGGGACAGATTTCCCATAGCGATCCACAAGATCATGATGTCGACCATAAAAAAACTTCTGTAATGATGATTTTAAGTTTTTGGTAACGTACCCTAGCTTAAGCAGTACATTTGTAAGCAAATGAACTTTATTAAGGAAGTCACTGTAAAGACCACAAGGGCTTGAGTAGCGAAAGAGTTGTGAGATGTAAACTCCATATGCTGGTGCTTTTGGAGTGTTGCTAAGTTAAGTTGACTATTGGAACCAGAGGCTCCCAGGAGCCTGTATCCCTCGCCTGGCTTTCAGTTGCCACAATCAAGGTAACAATGTAAGTTATACAGTTGATCTTCAGTTTCTCAAACTTTCGTAGGTCGAACACCTCCAATATCTTGAACTGTTTTTAAAGTCTGATCATGTTTTATTGTATTTGTTTGTTTGTTTTTTTTTATATAAAAACGTTCTTGCTAAGGACCACTTTCGACACCAGTTTTGAAGTCGAGACGTCATTTTGTAAATGGCAGTCAACAAACAATTTTTAACATTGGTTTTGAAGTTGCAACATCAATATCTATTTGGAATCAAATTTCTTTGAAATCGAACAATGTTGAACTTTCCAGCCTTTTTGGCAGCCATTTTAAATATGGCGGTCAACGAACAATTTTTAACATCAGTTTAGAAGTTGCGACATCAAGACCTATTTGGAAACCAAATTTCATTGAAATCGGACAATGTTGAATTTTACCGCCTTTTTTGGCGACCATTTTGAAAACGGCGGTCAAGGAACAATTTTAAACACTGGGTTTGAAGTCGCAACATCAATATCTACTTGGAAACCAAATTTCATTGAAATCAGACAATGTTGAATTTTCCCGCCTTTTTTGGCGGCCATTTTGAAAATGGCAGTCAACAAATAATTTTCAACATCGGTTTTGAAGTTACAACATCAATATCTACTTGGAAACCAAATTTCATTGAAATCAGACAATGTTGAATTTTCCCGCCTCTTTTGGCGGTCAACGAACAATTTTCAACACTGGTTTTGAACTCGCAACATCAAAATCTATTTGGAAACCAAATTTCATTGAAATCGGACAATGTTGAATTTTCCCGCCTTTTTTGGCGGCCATTTTGAACATGGCTGTCAAGGAACAATTTTCAACATCAGTTTTGAAGTCGCCACAGCATGGAAAACATTTCATCAATTTACACTTAACCATCATCTTCTATAGTTTTGGAAATAATAGATGAAAAATAAGAAAATTTTAAAAACAAGAGTGGACCCTAATAGATGTCTCGCCCGTCCCTGCTTGTCACTAAAACAGTCATGCACTACTCAAGAGCAACCTACAAGCCAAATATTATTACCATTCCACTTACAGTAATTAAGAAACTATTCTAAGGCCAGTGTTTTTTTATTACTTGGTTTACGGATTTTTTCATGAAAAATGTTGGATGGGTGGTGGTAAAAAAAAAATCCAGATCTTCATCAGACCTAGTGAAAATTTTCTTGAAAATTTATTTTAGAATATATTAACTAAGCTCAATTTGAAATACCTGTACTATATGTAAGTCAGATAATTGTCCCTATTTAAATTGTTTCACTCTCATGGGTGAAAGTGCCACTGGAATGTCCACACTAATCTAGATATATAAGAAAATATCAGGATCTTTCCAGTCACTGCAGTGTTATATGATCCTAATTGACTTTTGCGGTTTACTTTTCAGAAAGATATATTTTTTTTTGTATTATCAGTGTTGAACAATCGGAAAAAAATTATTAGTCGATCATCGGAAATAATCAGACAGCCATAAATAAATTTCAAAATGAATACCGAAGCAAGAGGCAGAAATCGTATATCCAGAATGGATTAATAATCAATTATAATAAGAATGTTATTTAAAGTGCTGCTTTATCAAATATCAAAATAAGTTTTATCTGAAAAATTGTTCTTAATTTTGATTTACAATTTTCCCTATGTATGTTACGAGTGAGTTAACTGAAATTTGAATTTTATCCCTATTAGTAAATATATATGTTTTGTTCTGACATGAGAGGACTGTCGTCCCATCCCCTCATTTTCTTTTATTCATACAAGCTAGACAGGAGTCGACATTACGCCAGTGATGACAATTGTGATAGACTGATAGACAGACACAAAGTGTGGCTTGTCCAGGTCGCCTGCTGCATGATTGAGATGTGGTATTTCCCTTATGCATAGCATTGGGCTTTGTTAAATACTAATTAAGTACCACTTTTATTTAACAAATTCCAAAATTCAGATTTCAAACAATTTGTATTACAGTAGTAGATATAAAACATTTTTCAAATGGACAATCTTGGAAGTACAGAACTTCTTTTCAGAACTTCCTACTTTGGGTTATCATATAGCCCTAAAAAAACTAGGCATTCAAAGAACATTGTATCTATAAATTATTCTAATTAATGAAAATATATATTTTTTAACTAGATACAGTATGAAAATAAAAATAATGTTAACAAAAATATAATAATTATTGGTCCATTTTAAAAACACAGAATTTAAAGAAAGATAACTCTAAAAAGCTTTAACTGTACTACACCAGTAATCCATCTCACTTCTCAATAGTAATTGATATCTTATAAAATAGAATTTATTTTTGTGTTTTTATTCCATCTTATCACTTTTGTATCATAAATATATTCTCCGTTAAGTATTGGTTCCTTGCGGTGCAATGTGTTGTTCATGAGAAATTTGCGGTATTCAGACATACCAATTAACCGGAAGTTTACTGTTTCCCTTGTAACACGAGTTTTGCATGAATTTTGTCATTTCTCGTAAATATTCTGATGAATAAATCTAGCGGTTGTGGAACCAACATATCAGGAGTGTTTGTTGCGACGTCGGTGATTATCAATTATTGTTTATCATTGTTATTGCTCAATATTGATACCGACGGATGCTAATTTGGATACCGGTCCCGTGCATGCTGCCGCTGCCAGAAGATCGTTTTGATCGCTTTAGTCTTTACATGGAAAAAAGACGTTAACTACCAACATTTTTATACCCTTAATTATTATTTTTTTAGTTTTTACTCGAAAATTTCGCTCGGCGGGAAAACAGAAAATAAAAAATATGAAAAATCAAAATTTTATTTTTTTTTCCAAATCTGAAAAAATCGGGACGGCGGATCCGTAAACCAAGTAATAATAATCAGAAACACTCAACTTTGTTCACTAGACCATGAAATTGAGGTCAAGGTCAAAAGCCATATGGCAGACTGACATGTACTAACCAAAACCAAGCTATATACCAAATATCATTGACCTATGTCTTGTAGTTATTGAGAAACAGACTTAAGCAAAGAAACTTAACCTGGTCACTGGACCGTGAAATTGAGGTCAAGGTCAAAAGCCATATGGCAGACGGACATGTACTAACCAAGACCAAGCTATATACCAAATATCATTGACTTCTAGCTTCTAGTTATT
>MJUU01048732.1:140436-188228 GCA_002080025.1 Modiolus philippinarum | reverse complement strand
TGACGTATATACGATATTTAATAAATCCATAATGTATACAGTAACTTTGTCATACAATAATTGACAAAGCAGAAAAATAATAAAGATTTATTAAATCTATGAAAAAAACACGCACAAATTCTTCCACAAGTTAACTCCGAAAAAAGTTTAATCGAGCATGGCGTGATTCTTCCGGGTTGCTATTTTTATATCCTGATTTATAAAATCACTATTCGTAGTATAACTATCCATTATTATTATTATTTTTTCCTCTGCCTGAAATAACATACCGTAAAAAAATTAGTTTATGTATGGAATTTATATCGCTTAATAGTAAACACAAATACAAAAATATATGTCGTTGTCTAGAGATGTACATTGTGAGAATGAATGGAAAATTACTAACAACTTAACCTTGACGGCTATTGATTTTTGTCGCAGTTTTACTAAATTGTATCGTTTACCTGTTAGGGGTACAAAAAGGAGATTAAATGTTTTAACACGTTAAGATTGAATTTCCCGATCAAAACAATGAAATATTTTCTTCTCTGGTAAGTTCAGATATAGAAAAGAATATTTATTTTTAGTAGTTAAATCAAGCGTATTTTGAAGTTCTGAAGATATAAGTTCTCTCTCCTTTTTACTAGGAAAATTATACACTATGTAGAAATTACAATTTAAACGACAGTCTTTAGGGATCCGAAAATAAGACTGACTCAAATAAATTACGCTCATTTTCTTGTGCCTTCCGCCTGTAAAGTATTTTACAATAGAATATTGATCTTGTTGTGAACAAATATAGTCGTCAAAAATTACGATTTTTTGTTTGTCACCGGCTTCGTCCTCGCAGTCGATGTCTTCAACTTTACCATTAGATAGTTGTAATGAATCTTTCAGAGACACACCTAGTTTTTCCGCTATTTCCTCGAATCTTTGAATTAGTTCCTTATAGTAATGTTGTTCTAAGTTCTTTGCGTAAAGAATAATTTTGTCGTAATACAATAAGGGTTTAAATAAAAGGTGCATTAGCAAATTCGTTTTTCCAGATCCCAAAGGGCCCACGGCGAGTAACCAGAAGTAATCACTCGGCATATATTTTACTCCTTGTATTGTTTTAAAATTATTCGTATTAGACTTTTCTGAAAAATATACGGGAATCGTTGTCATTTTTTATAACCCGAATATTTATTAGATAAAAAACCATGAGTGTATTTCAGGTAGGAGGGTGCATAACCGTTATGACAAGTAATAATGTTTGACTTTTATAATAAAAAATCAGTTAAAAAAATGCTTGCATATGATTTGACCAATCTAAAAAAAATAAAAACAAAGGTGTATGGTTTTTACGAAATACTTGACATTCAAGGGGAAATCGTATATAGATATTATCCTTTTAGCAATATATCTGTTATAGAGAGAGTAACTGGTGACGACCTGTCAGACTTACTAGAAATATATAGGAATCAAAAGTGTAGAACCAGAGATACACGTCAGTGTTATGTATAACCCGTGTTATGCTTAAACCGCAAGCAACGTAAAAAATGTGAGTGAATTAAGAATCTAGCCCGTTTTACCCGTCTCAACTGTAGTGAATAACAATTGTTTATTCTCGTTAGTCCCGTAGATAGTAGTTAATACCCTTTTTGGGTGCACGTTTTCCGAAAAGTTTTTCGGAAAATGTGCACCCAAAAAGGGTATTAACTACTCAGATTTACATGTACTAAGCAGTTTTTCTGCAAATGATCATTTGTGTACCAGAAGTAAAATGATTTGCAGTGAATTTGAGATTTGCAGACGGGCATTTCCGCAACTTATTTGTGCAGATTAGGTAATAAAACAGTTATTTAATGTGTAGTCAGACATTAGTTCAGAATTATTTTCCCTCGGTAATGGAAACAGCTCAGTGTTCTATTTCCCTCACCCGTTTGCTTCAGGCAATAGAACACTGAGCTGTTTCCATTACCTCGGGAAAATATTCTGGTCTATTGCCTGGCTACACATTAAATAACTGTATATTATCATATCATCTTTGACCATGAAGATAATTTTATTTTTGAAATAATGAGAATGGACATAATCATACATGAACATCTGACATCCAAACGCATGATTTGGGCCATCTTGGATTTATAGGTCGGTACAAATACCCAAATTTTTTTTCGTAAATAGAGATATATGTATTTCTTATTTAATCCTAAATTTGAATGTGCAGTGTATTTCTAAGAAATAAGGAACACATATATGGCTCATAATTTAACATACATATGAGCCAGGTTCCTTTATCAGAAACTATTGTACCAAATATGACAAAACATATGAACATTTACAAAAAGAAATGACTCCAATATGATTTATCGGATTTTTTCAAAATTGCATGATATGTAGATCTTGAAAAGCTTAAAATTTATTAGTACAATTAAATTTTATCGCCTATTGGTTTGATGTATAAGGCAAATCTAACAGAAACAGGATATTTTGAGCTAAACGGACAATGCAAAAGACCGGATTCTGATTTTGTGAGTACTTTTCCTTTATGTTAGAATTTTTTATATCTGCAACGGTTTTCTGGTTATTCGAAACTCTTTTTCGATGATCGATGTTCTATTTTCAGTTACAGTGGCCATGTTATTTACGATATCATAAGACTAATCAAATATAATTTTCAAACTGCATACCCTGATCATGATCTAGGCCAAGTTTGATAATAAATGGGCAAGGAGTTTCAGGGGAGATTTGTTTTCTTGACGGACAGGACAGACGGACGACAGATCCAAAAAATGGCAAATGCGCACACAGCCTGTTTGAGGGGATAGTGAGCTAATGAATATGAAAATGAGTTAACTGTCTGATTTACATTAACAATGAAATGATATGGAGTAAATGTATGTTTAATATATATGATTAAACTTGACGTCTTGTGAATATATAATTTACAAGATATTGTACGTAAATGTAGCTCATAAGTAAATAATATAAAGAGTAATGAGAGGAAATCCCGAAAAGAGAGAAAAAAAAACTATAAATTTGTTTTACTTTTCACCCTAATCATCTCAGAAATCAGGACAGTTATCAATCAAAGTTGCTTTTAAAATGGTTTAGAATTCTCCAGATAATCAAACTGAAGAATCTTCAAAAAAAAAAAGGAAATTTCCTTTCCTCTTTAAAATGGTGTTGTTTTTACCTAGAACAACCTTGAAAAATGGGAAAAACTAAAGAAGAAACAACACAGAAAAGCATTTGAATTTAAAATCTGAATTGCTTATATCTTAAATAATTTACTACTGACTTGTGAACCCAAATGACAATTAAATGCTCATGTATAACGATCAAAATAATCCTTCCCAAGGTCTCAGAAAATAAAGACTACTATTTCCTTTTGAACGTTTCTTGCAATTTAATAGCATAATTAAACTCCATCCTCATACGTTGCACGGTAAAATTTATTTCTTAACGAACTCTGTATTCATGTGTATTCTTGTTGACAACCTTTAATCAATAAACAAAAAAGAAGATCCATGAATGATGCGTTTTTCGACATTAAGCAATAAATTCCTCTCAAACTGGTGCTAGGGGCCGTCTTGAACGTACTATGTGGTTTGTTTCCATTGATATTATTCTTTTTTTTTACCTTTTTGGGGCCATTTAGGGCTTGCTATATGGTGTGAGGTTCCTCACTGTGTTGATGACCGTACGGTGACCCCCTAGATACTTTGTTTTGAATCGTTTTAATCTGGATATGGGATGTTGTCTCTTGACATTTACCTCATTTCCTTTCTTTTTCATATGAGTTAACAAAAAAAAAAGTTCCAGTGAATTTAGTTTCTGCATATGCCCATTTCGACAACTTATGTCTTCAGTACAGATCAAATTGTAACATTTGGAAATCCATCAATCGAAATATGTGTAAAAGCTTAAAGAGAACAAACAACCAATATGATATAAAAAGGAAAGCCAAAATCAAGTAAGGACATAACTATGAAAATGGGAGATATAACCTAGTTTTTCACATTATTTTCTTAAATATAGATATTGTTAATTTTCAAATAAAATCTGTTTTCGGGCCAGCATCGAAGTTCTAGGTACTGGGTTGTTGTATACCTTTTGGAACTAACAGTCCACCATCAGCCCAGTGGTAATACTTAACAATATACCGAAATTATTGTATGAACTTAGTTTGTTATTCAAGGCCTCATTTTGACTTCAAGGTGAAGAACAAAAATAAAAGCGTTGTTTTATTGACTCGGCTTAATCAAGATATATGTAGAGACTTTGTCTCATGCCAATTTTCTCCATGTCCTTTCATTGTCAATCTAAGAAATGTTTTGCTCTGACTGTCGAACAATAGGTGATTTGTAAGAAAATCAAAGTAATGTAGGATTTCTCATAGATAATCTAAACGGTCAATGGTTAATAATGTGGATACACACATGTCATCCATTTTGCTGATCTCACAGGTTGTACTAAAAATTTAAATTGATTTGTACTGCACATATACTATTCGCCAAAAACGTGGATGACATACGCTTAACAGAACAGTTTTTATACCATTAAGTTTACAATTTGCACGATGTATATGCTACAAAAAATTGCTTTTAAATTTGTGAGTTTTTTTGACATCATTTTCCTCTAAGACGTTCCTTCGCACTCTAGTCTGTGAAATATTTGTTAACATTCACTGAACCAAACTTTTGATGGATCTCAGTTTCAAATTAATTTTTAAACATTAATTATTTATTTTTATAATCATAAAAGATTTATTCTAGCGATAAATATTTAATTAGCGTTATTCATAAGTAATGAAACGGATGTACGGAAGCGCAATAGGGACATGCATAATACAAAATATATTATTATTGTTGTCTGCAGTTATCCTTTTTATTTTATTTCTCTATTTTAGAATTTGCAGGAGTGTTTACATGATATATATTTTTGTTGATATGTCTAGTTATGGCCAAGTTGTACTTTTTATTCTTCAAACTTCAGGATCTTTTAAGGCACCAAGCTTATTGCATCGTTTAAAAAATAAGTAAAACAATAGAGTATTTAAATATCCCGTTGATAAATAAAAGAGAAGATATTTTTAATTATCAAACACGAAGGATATGATATTTGGTTTTATCCACTTCCTCGTCCATTTAGTCTACAAGAGGTGAAAAGTGTCATCTTAGAACACCTGTTCTTCTATAGAGCTAATGATAAAATCCCAAAAATGTCCCCGAATATACAAATGAGCTAATTAACCACGCCCTTTTTCCTTGTTTGGTCATGAACCCTACTTCCAAGCGTCAAGAACGTAGAGCACCGTGAGCGTAGCGAAATGGTGTGAGAGTGGAGGGACGCTTGGGGTGGGGCAACCAAGTTTCAGCATTCTAACCCAAGCCTTTTCGATTGTTTTATCCTGTAAATATGCTTGCTTTGTGCTGTTTGATGAACTTTTGTGTATCGGGGTTTGTATTCTATCGAAACATTTACGTTTGTGTCGATTTGCCTTTTGTGATATCTTTTTATTTTGGTTTTCCATCCTGATCTCAGTTATCTCCCTTTGTTTTTTCACTCTGGAGTCAAAGTTTTGTATTGTTTTTTTTGTCCCTATGTATCTTTTTATTACCATCCATTTTTTTATTGTTTATCCCGTTCGGTATCATTATTGATTTTTTTTTGGGGTGCATTTCCTTCGTTGTTTCCTGTATCTATATGTTTTTTCTTTCAATTAGGCAATAAATAATCATCTAAATTACAGATATATACATAATTTCCTTTCCCCGTCATGAAGGAAGCATGGGTTGGAGAGCCATCCACGTGATGCCTTTACAATTTAAAATCCATACGGCCTCGTGCTATAATCGTCCATTGCCACTCTTTTGTCAAATACGATTCTATAGTCTTTATTTTGATATACGGACAGGAGTTTCATATTATCTCGTATGATCCGGAAATATCGCTCATGGTTTTCACACCGTTTCTGTTGTTTATCACCATGTCTTTAATTGTGCCGATGTTGATGATCAGGGCATTGTTGTAGTTAAGTGTTATTCCCTCTACTTTACATGCAGTTTCGGTTCCATCGTTGTCCGGTGCTGCTAATCTGTAGGCATAGTTTTTTGTCCACCTGTTACGAATTCTGTAATTTTATTTCCAATGACCTCATCTGTTAGTTCTCCTAAGTAGTCTCCTAATTGTGATTTCCACTCTGTATGTTGGGAAGTTAATACAATGGAATCTGTATCTGCGTAGATTGTGCGGTTGTCCAGGTTATCCAAATAACTGTACAGCTTTAGTCTTGCTTGGGCGGTCGTGTAAGCAGCAACGACCACGTTGGTCCGTCCCGAGTCTTCGACGAATTCTTTTTTGTATCGATATCTTCCTCCAATCATTGTGTCACTTACGAGATTAACACCAATGAGACTGATTTGATCACTAGTTAACATATCTACATAGTCGCTTGGTTCGGAATATTATTTCATTTGTGGCATATTGGATCTTTGACCGAATTTCCCCCAGGAGCTGTTTAACATCAATTTAGCTAAAGCTCGTAACCCCGGGTTCTTCTTTATTTTATAGTAGTCTAATAGTATCCCTTCTCTGTCGTAGTAATCTCTGATATAGCTATGTTTGTCTTCTTCAGCTTGACACCATTCTGGCCATCCACTAGCTTCCTGTTCCATTTTCAGGAAAGTGTTGACGTATTCGGTAAAGAGTCCTCCTGTCTTAGTCGTTTGATCGTATTGTTCCGTGTCAAAGTGCCAGACTTCACAGATTCTGTCTATCTGATATCCTTTCTCCAACGCTTTCTTTAGTTCATTGGTGACCCAGGTTCCGGTCAAAGCCCTTTCCTCATCTATGTGTTGACAAGGCGTTTGTTGACTGGATTCGGCACAGGCTTTACATAATGTGAACAATAGTTTGTTGTTTATTTTTGCAGGGAGTACTGGGATGTAGAGTCCTCTCGGTGGAAGTACTTTGCATTTGATAAGTCCTTCGTATTGCTGTATATCTTTGAAAATCTCCGTGATGATGGTTTGATGTCCCACGGGTATCTTGCCGGTCTTGTTGATGTAGGGGTACAGTGAAGTAACATCGTAGTAATCAATGGTTTCACCGTCAGAAGCTTCTTTGTACATTGTAAACGCTTCTGTACGTCTTCCATAAAAGGCATCTCTGGGTTCCAATTGGTAAACATATTCGAGGGAGTTTACGGAATTTTGTATGTGAGGATCACTCTGTATTTCTCTATCGAAATCGCACTACCATACACCGACATAGGTATAGCCTTGGTCTTCTAGGTATCTTTTCTTATCCAATGTACGCTGGTGTAATTCACACATCGTCATATTGTTTACTGGATTGACGGTCGAGGCACTATAACAACGTAAACATCCGTACCAGAAACGACCGTTGTATTCAAAGACTTCATTGTCGTGGTATTCATTGACCTTGTTTGCACCGATTTCCTCTCACTGCCATTCCGATCGTGCTGTATCATAATACCGTGCATTTGAGATAGATGTTGTAGCCATTTCATTGCTTTAATGGTGTCTCTTGTGGTCGGTAGCCGAGAGCGGGTATGATGCCTATAGTTTCCGGTTTTATAAACAAATTGCGAAACACCAAGTTACAAGCCGATGCTATCGTAATGCATTGTTGAAATGGATCGATCCCACATTGTCCGTCTTTGGATGTCATCTCCATAAATAACTCTCGGAACTTGAGATAGGCTTATCTCAGTATGTCCACGTCGGAACGGCAATAACTCAACAGTTCTTGATGCAAGTCGAACATGGAACTCCAGTGTTCTTTTTACCATTCGAAGAAGGCGCTTCTCTCCTCTGGCTTCATTTTTTCTGGTTGGTAATACTTGACATCTGGTAGGCGGTTGAGTATCAGGGATTGATTTTCCTTTCTATTCAATATGTGAGGAAAGTATCCCTTCTTGAGCTCATTCAAGCCAAACATCTTGGTAGTTTGGATAACGCCATCGGTAAAAAGTTCATTGAGTCAATTATTCTGATGTTGCAGTCAGGTACGGTGACGGCCATATTTTTCGTTCCATTCGGAATCACATCTGGTAATATTCCTTCGGTATACAAGTAGTTTAAGATATGATAACTGTCATATCCTTTAAGGTTGTGGCACAGGACGGTAGCTTCATTGCCTTTTCCAGAGAAGAGCCATTTACAAAACTGTTCGGTGGTTTCAGGTCCTCTAAATACTAGTTCGTTTTTCCCACATTCTGCACAGGACGTGTGTTCATCGATTCTGTTATTCTTAAACTTAAAACAGACTTTGTGTACCACACACAGATTCGACTGGTGTTCGAAGGAGCCGCATTTGAAATGTTTACAGTTTGAACATTTACCGATTTCGTCTGGATTGTATCCTTGATCGCACTGGACAAGGTCGTCCTGTGTACATTGAAATCGAAGAAAATATAAGTTTGTTTCTTTTGTCCATTAGTGGCATTAGCGGGTAGCATGTAGCACTGATGTCCTGATGGGTAGAAATCTTTACAGGTTTTACAGTAGACGTTTCCACATATATGATCTCCATATTTTTTGTTCACTGTTTGTCAACAGTTTGAGCATTTGTAGTAGGTAGTGGAGGTAGAGTTTCACGCTGAAGTCATCTGTTGGGGAAGATCGAAACATTTTGACCCTTTAAAGTACCGTCGACAATCGTTACCAAGTATCCACTCGTCATCTTCGGTTTGGTCGTGAATTTTACGACAATTATGGCACACGTTATTGCAAACGTGCTCTTCTTTGTTGCTATATCCTTTTATCACATTTTCTACAGTAATAGACACCTGACAGGAAACCCGGCATGCTGGTGATGACATCATAATGGTTCTCGTGGTAAAAGAGGTAGATCTTCTTTTCGGCTTCGGGTCCTTTTTATATGATAGTGTGGAAATGCGCTTTGGATAGGACGTGAATTTGATACTCTGGTAGATCTGCTTGGAATCGTTTGATCTCTTCAAAGCCCCATTGTTGTAAAGGTACCCCTGATTTAGCATGTAACTATATGGCAAACTCTTCCTGGATGCGCTGGCACTGTCTTATAGTGTTCCATTTTTCGTGTGCGTCAATTTTAGCTTTTGCTGTAATGATGGCTCTAGTCATATTGTGTTTGATTTTAATGATAGATTTTTACTTCCCAGGAACCTTTTGATATCGTCGTAGTCGGTTTTCTTTCTTCAAGATAGCGTCGAAAAGCTCGTGCAGCGTTCGTAGCACTTGTTGAAGGCTCAGGACGTTGATCTCTTTGAACTGGATTTGGTACTGGGTTGCCGTGGTTTGAAATCTTGGTGCACTTTTTCGACCTTTGATCTTTAACTCGAACATGTGGTTAGGCTCAGTACTATCTCCTCCTAATTGATGTCTTTCCCGAGTGTGACGCTCTAAAGCAGATGGTAGGCAGAACGAGGCATGGCATTCCATACATTGGTATCTGGGCGTGTCGTGGTTTTGAAGATGTGCTTCCAAGTTAGCTTTTCTGGTAAAGCGCTTAGTGCAAATGGTACAGGCAAAGATCATATGGTCTCTAAACATTCTGTAGTGACTCAACAATTCTCTACTGCTGTCAAAGGACTGGTGACAATATCCACATGAATGCATCTGCAAAAGATGATACACAATATGTATTATTGATTTCATTCTTTTTTAATTATTTATTATTTATTTCTATTTAATTTTGCATTATTGATTAATTCTGTATTATTGATTACTTATTTGGTTTCATTAACTTTTTTGTCAATCAAACTTTAATTTCAAATTTTCTATTACACTTCAATGTAATTTAAATTTATGTTAGGTTCACTTACCTTTGTTCTGTTCTGGGAACGTCTGTTCAATTCGGCTTTTTCCTTGCAGAATGAGGAAATTGCTCGATACGTCTGATTTTATACAGGTAGACGCGTTGTAACGACGGTGCTGATTAGTCGGTTATTTTTGTTACGGTCTTTGTGTTTGGTAGATTAATATGTGTTCTGATTGGCTGGATTTATCACAAAGTCGGCGTCTGATTGGTTGAATTCCCTGCAATTTGATTGGTCGGTTCATTTTTCTATTGTTATGTTTCTTTTAATAGATCGAATATTCCAGAAGATGATGGAATCGATCGACGGCGTTATTTTCAAGGTGTACGGATCGATGATTCTATTGAATCATACAGACGCGATATAATAGGAGTGTTTTAATTACTTTATGCTTCGCTTATTTTATGAATTGAATTATTAATGAGTTTTTATTATGTGTTAGATGTATTGTTTTTCTAACGATGTTCATGAATTTTCAACAAGGGGTACCTTTACAACACCGTGGCATCGAAGAGATCAAACGATTCCAAGCAGTTCTACCAGAGTATCAAATTCACGTCGTATCCAAAGAGCATTTCCACACTATTATATACAAAGGACCCGAAGCCGAAAAGAAGATCTACCGTTTTAAAACGAGAACTATTATGATGTCATCACCAGCATGCCAGGTTTCCTGTTACGTGTCTATTACTGTAGAAGATGTGATCAAGGATAAAGCAACAAAGACGAGCACGTTTGCAATAACGAGTGCCATTATTGTCGTTAAATTCACGACCAAACCGAAGATACTTTGTAACGATTGTGGACGGTATTTTAAAGGGTCAACGTGTTTCGATCTTCACCAACAGATGACTTCAGCGGGAAACTCTACCTCCACTACCTACTACAAATGCTCAACCTGTTGACAAACCGTGAACAAAAAATATGGAGATCATAAATGTGGAAACGCTCTACCCATCAGGACATCAGTGCTACATGCTACCCGCTAATGCCAAGATTGGACAAAAGAAACAAACTTATATTTTCTTCGATTTCGAATGTACCCAGGACGACCTTGTCCAGTGCGATCAAGGATACAATCCAGACGAAATCGGTAAATGTTCAAACTGTAATCATTTCAAATGCGGCTCCTTCGAACACCAGTCGAATCTGTGAGAATCGATGAACACACGTCCTGTGCAGAATGTGGGAAAAACGAACTAGTATTTAGAGGACCTGAAACCACCGAACAGTTTTGTAAATGGCTCTTCTCTGGAAAAAACAATGGAGCTACCGTCCTGGGCCACAACTTTAAAGGATATGACAGTTATCCTATCTTAAACTACTTGTATACCGAAGGAATATTACCAGATGTGATTCCAATTGGAACGAAGAATATGACCGTCACCGTACCTGACTGCAACATCAGAATGATTGACTCAATGAACTTTTTACCGATGGCATTATCCAAACTACCAAAAATGTTTGGCTTGAATGAGCTCAAGAAGGGATACTTTCCTCACATATTCAATAGAAAGGTAATCAATCCGTGATACTCAACCGCCTACCAGATGTCAAGTATTACCAACCAGAAAAAATGAAGCCAGAGGAGAGAAGCGCATTCTTCGAATGGTACAAAGAACACTGGAGTTCCATGTTCTTGTATTGAGCAAAAAAGAATGTTTAATCTGTTGTTGTGTTGAAACATCGATATTAGCCTTCGTAGATATCAACTTTACTTTAGGATATTTTCCCCTTCAGAGATCAAGCAAACAAAAGCAAATAGAAATAACTACACGTACCATGTTAAGACGATGCTTTGGGTTGAACATTTAATGATATTTTTATTGTGCCAGCAAGATAAAGTTGAATGTCGGATAATCTTCTGTTTTTTTTCAAGGTCAAATTTGTTTCTGTAGTACAAGTAAGGAATAAACAGTGAAAACAAATAGAGTAAATCCATATGACGCAAAGTAGCTAGAAAAACATAGCAGAAATAAAAAAAAAAAAAAAAAAAAACTAGTTGCATAATGAAAAGTATTGTTTTATGCCTTACACGTGTTTCAAGAAATAACCTCTCATCAGCAGCATAAGAATTAAATAATATAGGAAGCAATATGTAGCAGGAAATTTCCAATCACTGGAACAATGCATTTATCGGTGCCTTCAACATTGGCCATTGCTCATACCTCAAAGAAAGTTGTCCTTGCGCAGATTTTAGCAGGATTCAATATCAAACAACACTACATCCTAGTCTTAACAGGTCTTGGATACGGGATCTTCAACAAACAAATCAAATTGCAAAGTACTCTTACATTCATGAAAACTTTTTTCATGGGATTTAATACCTAACATATCCTCAATCTAGATATGTAAGGTTTCGGGGATATATAAGGTAACAATTCCCATGAAAAGGACCATATTTGATGAGGAAAAAAGTGTGAACGCTGAAAACGTCGCCGATACTAGCGATGACGTCGGGAGGAAACTGGCTTATGTGATCAATGAAGGGAAAATTTGGACAGATCCGTTATTCCCTTAGGAAGTTGACGGGGTAAATTGGACCGTGCCCATTCTTCCGGGGCGAAAATTAGGATCGATCAAGAATCCCCCCGGAAAAAAACTAGCAAGGGGGTAGAGGAATGGCTATGTGACACCGACTTAATATTTGTAAACGCATTGGTTTGTTTTAGTATTTTTTTTTTGTAGGGCAAGGGTTGTATTTTCCGTTACACACGTATTTCTTGTTGTTTGAAATAGTTAGAAATAATCTCTCTACAATTCATTGGGATGATTTCATTATTGAAACCACTGTAAAAAATTGAACTGATTTCTCCCATTTTTTGAATTATCGTTCTGCCATGTTGCCCTAGTAAGTCCAAAACGTTTGGCATTTCACTTTCGTCTCCCTTTTTTATTTTTTTGTTTTTGTTTTATGTTTGCCTTTGTGTATTTTTTTGTGTTTTTGTTTTTGTTGTTTTTTTTTTTGTTCTTTTGTACATATTTCTATATTTTATCTTTTAATTGTACGCTACTTTGCCATATTTATTTTGTGTAAAATAAATGACAGGAGCTTACCAGAAAGGAAATTGGAGGTAGTTAACCAGAAAATAAACAGGAGGTAGTTTACAAGAAAGGAAACTGGCGGTAGTTTACAAGAAAGGAAACTGGAGGTAGTTTACTAGAAAGGAAACTGGAGGTAGTTTACCAGAAAGGAAACTGGAGGTAGTTTGCAAGAAAGGAAACTGGAGGCAGTTTACCAGAAAGGAAACTGGAGGTAGTTTACAATAAAGGAAACTGGAGGTAGTTTACAGGAAAGGAGACTCGAAGGAGTTAACCAGAAAGGAAACTTTCCGACGATTTCATTTCTGAGACTTTTTATATCTCTCAATTATAGGAAAAGCTATGTATTTAACGAGTTTGAGATCAGTTTGTATGATATTACTGGTTAAATGTTATCATAATAAAGGTATTGATGTGAAATACGTATAGTCACTGCTTCAAAAGTTTTACCGTACTCTGTACACCAGGTCATACAGTCCACTGCAATCTACCGCAAAATTCAACTAAAAATTATAATTAACTTCTCCCTGATAGATTGAGTTTGGATTTGATATCAAGCTTCTGCAGTGGAAAAAGTGATGTGCCGTTTCTTTCAAGACGCGTTTGCCGAAAAGAAGATAAGAATGCTTAACTTTGGATAATATATCTTGTGCATTTAGTTTGTGTTTTTTTCCTGTTCAATTCATAAATAGAAAAAAGAAGGGAAACGGGGAATGTGTCAAAGAGACAACGACCCAAAGGGGAGCAACAACAACTCAAAGCCACCATAAGATCTTCAATGAACGGTGAGTATTTTTGAAACATTTCTCGCAATGCCAATTGTGTAATTTTTTGCTATTTAAATATTGTAAGGTATTCTGTGATGTTAACGCAATCGAGGTAGTTCCCAATGAACCCTTCAGTAATGAACGGGTTTAAAAAAAGAAAGTACAAAAGACAGAAATTCGAAGCTAGACAATTAAATTTTTGCTGAAAAAGTAATGAATATATAAAAATAATAAGACACGAGAATACTGACTTACCTCTTATTATTTGGTATCTCTAACTGCGTTGAACTAACGTCATTTCCGTCTCAACAAATATCAGTTTTGATGACGTAGTGCTTTACCTATAAATAGTTGTTTTTAGAAATTAATATGTTATTTTATAAAACCCAGGTACACATTGTATGACAAATATATACCGGTAAATTTTAAATTGTAGATGTTTTGATATATCTTTGGAAAGTGGTTTTGTCGCAGTGTTTTAATATAGTGTTATAGAATGGCATTTTTCATATAAGTCCTGTATTATGCCCAAGGACAGTCGTATTGGGCCAAGGATAGCCGTATTTGGCCGAGGCAACGCCGAGGCCCAATACGGCTGTCCGAGGCCCAATACGACTGTCCAAGTACATAATGCAGGACTAATATGAAAAATGCTATTCTATGACGCTTTCATTAAGTAGTTATGTAAAATAACTATCGAATATGATTGCGTTAATTCTTTCCGATTAATTTTGTAAATAAGAAAAACTCTTGCTTAGAAATATATAATTTGAATGCTCAATTCAAATTGTTTGAACAATATTGAAAGGCAATTAAACAATTAAAAATAAAATCTAAAACATTCATTAAAGGAAGCCGACAGGTGTTTTTTTATTCTTTTTTTTACGATTTATATTACAATTCTAATTTTTGGATATGCGGTCAACGTATATTTGTTCCGCAAAACAAAAGTTCCATTGGAACAAATATTATGAATATTGGCATAATATTTCTCTTTCTGGAACAATTCTTACTTAACGTTTATTCTGTCAGGGACATGTGTTCCGTTTGAACAAATATTTTATGATAATTTATCCTTTTGGAACAAATATAATGAAGGAACAGATAGCACATGATAATTCACACAATTAAAAAACAGGAAAAATGAAACAAGAAATGACAATGATTGATATGATTGATATGTTTATCTTGAAATCGCCAATGAGATTACATAATTTTTTCGAGTACATTTCCCCCTACAATGTCAATCAAGAGAAGGAGGACTTGAAAAAGTATTACTTGTTTATTGGTAACCATATCTTGTCAAAACAGAAATTAAATATATGTAATAAACATTTAAAGTATAATTATTTTCTTTAAAATTGAAAATTTTACATTTTTATTCCTGTCAGTGTATTTCAAAAGCTTAATTAAAAACACAGTAAAAGTGTTCAAAGGTTCAAGCTGGTAAAACTCAGTTGATTGTCGGCATTGTTGTGTCGGAACTTAAGCAAAGGTATGACATGTATTTGTTCATATTATATTATACATGTAGCTCCATTCAAAGAATATGAAATACAAAGAGAAATATTGGTTGGTTATCTCCATGTACCAGTTAGTTATGAATGGTCAAAATGGGGATAATTGTTCATTCAATATCAAAGAGGCTATTAACATGATAATTAAATTATTCCAAATTTGAAACATAAAAAGCTAGCTTGGTTCATTGAGATAACCCACCGATGTACCTCGTTAATTACTCACTGAAGGTATAAACTATGATATAATATTAAGATTTGCATATTATACCATTCCTTTGTACATTAGCCTGTAATAGTTTGAAAAAAAGATCACCCTAGTCTTTATGTAATAGCACTTATGTAAAATATGTTTAAAATTGTCCATTTAATACTAGATTTGCAGATCAAATATTGATTTATTATTAGGGCAAATACGGAAAAGCAGGCCCAATATAGATTTACTAGCCCAATATGGATTTACTTGGTCAATACGGGTTTTACTGGCCCAATACGGGTTTACTGGCCCAATACGGAAATTTTACTTCCGGTTCCGCTATAGTGAAATTTCATAACATATGCTCAAAGGAATGTCAAACTGTCACAAATAATCGTCGGCAGAAATTGTACCGTTTCGTTAATAGATTGTAACTACACAAACAACATTATGAATGACAGTGTTTATTTCTTTTTCAGGATGTATGTTTATTTAATCGTGAAATGCGGATTTATTTGTTGCCACTTTCTGTATTTGTTGTACAATCTTCTCTTTCTATTGATCGTACCAATACGAATTTCGGTCGTTCTTTTTTTTCCTTTTTTATTTCACTTTTAGGAGGGGTGACTATGCTATTTTTCTTGAAACAAGATTGATGCTGAACGGCAAGATTTTTATGTCATGGGAGTCAAGGTTTTTAATTCTATAGCATGATTAATTTTTTACAATGCAGGAAATTATATTTTTTTTTATCTCTTGAACAATGTGGAAACTGTATGACTGCACTGACATTTACAAATCAGAGGAAGGTGAATGTCACATATTTTATACTTGTTGGATCAGTTGAATTTTACTATTTATCAAAATATATACGAAAAAAATGAAATGAATCAAGATATTCATAGGGGAGTTTGAGAACGTTGAATAATTGGGAAGGGACCAAATTTTTAGTTTTTTTTTTAACTATTTGGAAATGAGAAATATCTATGATTGAAAGTTTTTGTTATGGTGCACAAACGTAAAATTCTTTTCTCTAAAAAACGATGTTTAAAATGAAATATTGACGACATTCAACGTATTATTATTCTTTAGAAATGAAATACCACATAGGACAGTTTAATCATATAAAGATCTTCAAGTTCTTAATTTTAAAGGTAAAACGTTATTTATAATTACTTGCGAACAATCGAAAATTGTTATTTGTTATTGTTCTCCTTTTAAAAGACTAAGGTTTTAAAAGATAAATTGTATTTTTATCTGAAAATACACACAGTTAATGCATATCATGGGCTGCATGATTGTACAATATTGGATCAATTACTGTTTTGCGATGCACGTTTTGTTGGATCGTTTAAGCTGTAAATATCATTTAGTATAACAATCATGTCAAAGTGAGGTAAAGCACCCATTTGAAAAATGAGATATGGACATTTTTTCGTTTACACATGACCTAATATTATTCAATTGAACAACAATGGTTTCAGAGATTTTCAAAGTAATATATAATTATGCATTTACCCCAATTTCCTTTTTTTTCATAATATAAAACTACAATTTGGTGCCACTGGGACCCCATTGTAAACTTTGCACATTCTGTGTTATTGCACTATAAAATATACTCAGAGTAAAACGAAAACCGTATTTACATAAGATAGGAAACTCTTCATATTATTTATGTGTAGCAATAAAACAGGTTATAACAATAACTAAGAGGTAGAAGCGGGGAGACGAACAAAGTACGATGATAAGTTTATCAGACTTCAAAAAAGAACGATTTCCTAATCCACTAGAACATTCGAATTATATTTCCCGCTCCCCTCTCTTAACTATAAATTTCCTACACGAAAAGTTGTTATTCATTTACGTTCTTTTAGGAAGCTTTCTGGTAGAGAGCTGAAAAAGCTATCAAGAAAAAATTCAACACACATGCACTATTTGAAGAACAAACAAATGTTTTCCTTCTCTCTTTCTCTTACTATGAATATACATATTGTGGTGACTTCAAGATGAATAACAACAATAAAAGCGTTCCATTTGCTTAATTTTACCATGTATTTATAGGAATTTTGTCCGTGTACATTTACTCCATATCCCTTTATTTGTAATTTTAATTTAAATGAATTTTCAAATGTTTTGATTTGATCTACACTAAAGGGAAATGTTGTCCAAATGCAGAACTAAATTCATTGTAACTTTGGTATTATTTAAAAAAATATGCCCCCAGACAAGTTTCCTCACGGTGACTTCAAGAACAACAATAAAAGCGTTGTTCCACTGGTTTGTTTTATCATATATTATTTGATTTCATTGTTTATTCTATAATTACACTGGAGCTTAAAGTATCATCTATTTAAATAAAATATGCCCGAGCATAATTGCTAGTCTTAATTTGAACATGTCCGTAGAAAAAAGAGTTGTACTGGAGAAAAAATGTCTCATGAATTCTAAAGTCTACAAACATGAAGTTTAGAGCATGCCATTTTTTTAATTCTATTGATCAATGCACTATGAAAACCTATTTGATTTATGTATATTGTTAATTAGGCCCGCTTTGTGGCGGACGCCCTATAGCAATCAGTCTGTCCGTCTGGTCTGTCCGAAACATTCGTGTCCGGTCTATAACTTTTTTCTCGTTTAAGGTACGCTTTTGATATTTGGCATGTGGCTAGATCTCCTCCAGGCGACGTGTCGCGCACCTTGGTATGTGGCCTTTGACCTCAGGGTCACATTCCTGTTTTTTCAATGACAGATTCGTGTCCGGTCTATAGTTTTTTTTTCTCGTTTGAGGTAGGCTTTTGATATTTTGGCATGTGGCTAAATCTCCTCGAAGCGACATGTCGCCTATCTCGGTTGGTGACCTTTGACCTTGACCATTGACCTCAAGGTCACATTCATGCTTTTTCAATGACAAATTTGTTTCCGGGCTATAACTTTTTTTCTCTTTTGAGATAGGCTTTTGGTATTTTGCATTTAGATAGATCACCTCAAGACGACGTGTCGCGTATCTTGGTTGGTGACCTTTGTCCTCAGGCTACATTCATGCTTTTTCAATGATAAAATCGTGTCCCGGTTATAACTTTCTTCTCTTTTGAGATAGGCTTTTGATATTTGGCATGTGGATAAATTGCTTTACGGCGACATTTCACATACAATAATTGATGTCGCTTGACCATTGACCTCTAGGTCACACTTGGAGCGGGGCCCACTGAGATGGATACCATCTCACTGATGTCTAGTATTACATAACATATACACCTCAGCAAATTGAAGTTGTCGGTGCGACTATTAAGTGTAACAAATAAGTGCACCTGATAAGAAGACACTCGGACAAATATGCACAGTGTATTTGTCATTTTATTGATGTATACCACCAGCCAAACATGCAGTAATAACCCATGATGCCAGATTTTGTTGACAGGCAAAAGGATGTCCCAGCAAAATTTTACAGCCAATTGCAAATGTGAAATTAACTTCCGGTACTACAGATCAGTTGATAGGCCTACAAAATTGTACAACCAGTCGTACATATAGTATTAACTTCTGGTAGATATACCAGATACAGTTGAAAGGCAAATAGACTCGCTGGCAATCAGCCTTTACACAAGTCTTACATATATTACTGTAAAAGGGGAAAGTATCGGGGGGGGGGGGTAATTGCGCTTATTTTGCGATTGACACATATTCGCGAAAATTACCCCTCGCGCAAATTTTTTTCATTAGAAACGTAATGAAAGGTAAGTGAGAATCGGGAAAATAAAACCTCACGAATAGGTTTAAAAATCAGAATCGCGAAGTTTAAACCACGCGAAAATATCCCCTTTAACAGTAATTTGTTCTTGTGCCAGATTTAGTTGACAGGTAAATAGATCCCAGCATTATTATAAAACTAGTCGTACATCATAGTAAAAACTTGGAACCATCCAGCAGTAGAATGTAGCCATTGAAACTTATGACATCAAATTTATTTCAATATGGTTACTGTACATCAACACATAATGCCTAATCAGGAACACTACATGTCAACAAATATGGAAAAATCATTTAGAATCAAACAGGTTGTAGACTTCAAAGTTTTGTAAATAAATAAATAAATACCAGGTAACTGAAAATTTGTTTTTCTTCAGATGGCCGTTTTAAAAACGTGTCTCTTTTTACGGTGCAGATAAAGTTCAAACTTTTGAAGACCCCCAAAAAATAAATTAATTAAAAAAAATAAATAAAAAAATAACAAAGATGATTAAACAGAACATAAGGGGGGATTTAACAAAAGATATACACAAGTGAGATACGCTCGAAATACACTTTTTTGTGTCCTTGTGTCAAACCGCATAATAGAAGATATATTGTCTAGTGAATTCGAGATGAGAATAGAACCACAGGGACTTGCTCCCGGCATGGAAAAATGTTTACTACCAAATATTGAATCTGGATGGAAAAAACAAGGGAAAACCTATGGCTGATAGCCCGCTCGCTTCGTTTTCAATTTTCTCAATAAAACAATCAAATCTTATACTTCTGCCTTTTACATTTTCTTCCTATATCTCGATCCAATTACTCGTATTTGATGTTTATCATAGTTCATGGCACTTGGATGAGAGACTATCATGACCTTCACATTCTAAATTCAAACCATACATGTGGGATTCTCGGGACATTTCATTCGGTCGGCGAGGATTTACCCATGTATCGAATGTAGCTCCCGCACTAACGCGACTTTTTTAATTAACGCATACTGAATGAAAAGTCCCGAGAATCCCGCGTGGATGGTTTAAATTTAAAATGTTAAGGTCATGATAGTTTCATATTCAAGTGCCATGCCAAATACGAATAAACGAATCGACATATAGGAAAGAAGTGTGGCTATTTAGAATATCATTCGGGAAGAGAATGAAAAAGGCAGAAATATAAGATTTGGTTATTTTATTGAGAAAATTGAAAATGAAGCTAGCGAGGTATCATGTATAGGATTTCCCTTGTGTTTTTTCCTCCGAGATTCATATTTGATAGTAATTTTTTTCTAGATGGGGTCAAGTCCATGTGATAGAACTATGGAAAACAACGACAGTTATGAAAATTTATTGCTGATGAAATACTTAAAACTGATTCAAGAAATAAAATTTTAGTACACTTACCAGTTTTTTTTGTTTTTTGTTTTTTTTTTATTTTTTATTATTGAGAGACCACGATATTTCCTTGTATAACAAATTTCATGTTGGATGATTTAGCCGTGTAAAAATGTGCATAAATTGACTGTTATATTAATTTACACAGGTATGCAAAAACATAGAATCAAGTTACACTTGTATTGTTCTCCATTTGAAACACATTTTAAATATCTCAATAGAGACATTTTGTTTTAATTTTATGTTCAAATGTCAAACCTGGTATCGTGTTTTGTTTCTCCGGTCTTTATTGGTATAGAAATGTTTCTACATTGTTAAGTTTTTACAGTGAATATTTATGTCTTACGGGTCTAATTTTCCCATAATTTAACAAAGGATTTAACACGGTCATCTTTTACATTGAAATCTAATATCTCTAATTTAATGGCTTATATGATCGGTTTTTAAAAAGTAAATGAAGGGAAGATAACAGGAAACTACAAATTATTACCATTTAAAGGGTTTCTTAGTTTTGACACAAATTATAATTCAAATATATAAATGAGATGTTTGATAATCGAAGAAGAAGAATACAAAAAACACATAAAATAACAAAGGCAAGAGATTGCTGGAACTGTAGCCAATCTGGGTCTTTTATACTGATATAAGAATTGAAAATATTAGATAAGATCTTTTTGACTGAAAAGGTTTACCAAAAAAAGATCCAGAAGTATCCGTTATTTCGAAATAAATTGAAACAAATCAGCCATAAAGAAAATGATATATATAGCCCGACAATATCATGTCAACTTTATTCTCACATCACACTGTTAACACTATGAACAGCTAACATTTTATTTTTGATCCCATTAAATGAAATGCATTTTATCTTTTTTTTTTAGAATTGATCTGGAAGTTTGAATTTCATTGTTACATTTGTTTTTTATTTATATTATGACTAACGTATATAAAATATACATTGACAATATAAATTAATATTTTAAAAACCGTCACAAGTTACTTTTCAACAACAGGTTACTTTAGCAATAAGTATTAAGTATTAATTTTTGTGGACTATTGTTAACTAATGTCATGCTTTTTGACACGAAGAATAAGCATTGTGAATTATAAATTCAAAACCAGTTCCATTGGATACATGTCTTTATGATTTTCATTAGGTATATTCTTTATTATATATATTAGTGATTTTCGGTTTTAAACAAGTAAACGTGAGGTTTTTTTCACACGAAAAAAAAGAAAAAAAAACAACATTCTTTCCATTAATAATGAACATTTTGGGTCGTCTAACCAGTATACGGGATGTTGTCTCCTTGACATTTATCCCATTTCCTTTCTTTTTTATACTTAAAATCAAGCCCATATTTGGAGAAAGATAATTTTGGAAATTTATTCATCTTCAAGCGTTTTTAACTTTTATAGGAGTAATTACAAAATTGTCAAGAGCCGAAGGTCATGGGACAAATAAAAAATAAGGGGCTACGCCGAGCGAAGCATGCTACGACCGCATCATGTCGACCACTGAATTTTGAACAAGTGTAATTTAAAGTGAGTGTGGACATACTAAAGAGCTTGACACAATAATTCGATGGACACAATAAAGGGCTTGACCCAGCCAAAAGCTGGACAAAAACTAGTGAAAATAAAAATTAGCACTTATAATTCGTTATATAGATCGGGAACTATAAGAGGTATTTCAAAGTTGTCAACTTAAACCTAACTATGAGAAAACCAAGAGAAACGAACCCCATTAAAATCCGATAAAAAATGTTTACATATTTTGTAAATTGCAATTTTGGCCCCTTAAACCCCTTATAGCACGAAAATGGTAAGAGCTGCACCAAATATTTTGTGATACTTCCAAAAGCTTACAACAAAAGGAATCCAAAGAAAAAATCCAAACGAAATCTGATGAAAATAAGAATTTCATATATTTAGAAAAATTTTAATTTTGACCCCTTAAAGCTTGGAAACAGTAAGAGCTACGGCAAATTCATTGCTATATTACTGAAAGCTTATATAAAGAGGAATCCACAGCAAAAATCCCATAGGCATCTTATCAAAAATAATATTTCACATTATTTAGAAAAATGCTATTTTGGTCCCTTTGATTCTGCTTCATACCTTGACCTTTTGTTATTCATTGACGAACATGGACGTCTGAAATGATTTTGACTTTCCAATTGTGAACTTTCCCTTTCTCTGCAGCAATATACCTGCATCCCCAGCATATGGAGTGTATATTTCACAGTTGATTCGTTACTGTAGAGCATGCAGTACATACACCGACTTTGTGGAAAGAGCAAAAGCACTGTCACAAAAACTGCTGAGTCAGGGATATGTTCAGCCTTTGTTACTTTCATCTCTTCAGAAATTCTATGGCCGTCACCACGACATCATAGATAGATATGAAATGTCAGTGTCACAAATAAAAACTGACATTTTCAGCTAGATTTACGTCTTCCTGGATTTGACATTACCGGTTTTGACTTTACCCTGGATTGACCCATTGACAGTGTGACGAGTGCTGTGCACAGAACAGGACATGCTTACCCTTCCGGAGCACCTGATGTCACTCTTGTTTTTTGAGAGTTCACACTGTTAGTGCTTTAGTTTTTTGTGTTGTATATGTAATGTTTGTGTATTGTGGTCATGTGGTGTCTTTGGTCTTCCGTCTTTTGGTGTTCTTGCTTTTGCCTTGTCTCTGAACTTTGATTTGTGTAATTTTGTGCTTTGTTCCTTCGGTATTCTGCTGCCGTTGTTTTTGACCCCCTAACAGCTCGGAAACAGTAGGAGATAAGCCAAATCTGTTGACATGCTACGAAAAGATTATATCAAGAGTAATCCAAAGAAAAAAATCCCATCAAAATCTAATGAAAAATTAAAAATTTAGGTAATCTGCAAATTTGCAGTTTTTGGCCCCTTTTGGCCCCTCATAACTGGGAAAGAAAACAAATTTACCAAAATTCAAACAGTTGAGCGCTGCTTTAATATTAAATAATGGGTCCACTGAAAATACAACTGCATCAAAATTAGACTTAAAACGAGAAAAAAAAATGTTTGAGATTCGCCCCTTTTAGGTCTCCCATTCATCTCGTAAGCGGTACATACTACGTGAAATCCACACCGAAACAAACCGATCAAAATCCAACAAATAATTAAGATTCTTGAAACAAATTTGTGAAAACACTTAATTTCAAACCTAGTTTGGCCTCTTGTTCAGAAACAGGCGGGGTCATCGACTCAAAATTAAAACCTCAGTTTACGCGTGCGCCAAGATACTACATACTAAAATTTGATAAATATCCATTCACTGGAAGCAAAATTATACGTCGACGACGCCGACGCCAACACTTAACCATTATATGACCGAGAAAGAGAAAACTGATACATACATTTCTATATCATACATTTAATTTCTGTGACAATTGTGATGATTTTAACTTCCCGATTGTAATACAAAAAAATACCGAAGTTGAATAAATACTGTAAACTTTCTCTTTTATTAACAGCAATATACCTACTTAGATAGCATATACCAGGTTATGTTCATTTTTTTACTTTCCTCTTACAGAAATGTCATCATTAAATCATAGATATAAAAATGTCAGTTACACTATGGATAAGTCAGCTTAAATTAAAATAGTTCTTACCAAGTGTGACGTTCCCGATTGCTTTGCTCTAGCTTGACTCAGACAGTGTGAAGGATACTGTATACGGAACACATTAAGCCTAACATTTCTGAGTTCCTGGTGTAACTCTTTTATAACGAGAGTTCACACTGCTTCGAGTGCTTTTCGTTTGCGGTGTTACATTTATCATGTTTGGTCTTACGGGTGTGTCTTGTCTGTAGGGGGGTAGACATAGGTTAAGGGAAATAACTCTAAGAAATCACTGCTATGTTTGTTTTGTTAATTATATCCCCACGAACGAAGTTCAGGGACATGACTCTAAGAAATCACTCCTATGTTTGTTTTATTAATTATATCCCCACGAACGAAGTTCAAGGGGTATATAAGAATCACTTTGTGCGTCTGTCCGTCTGTCTATCTGTCTGTAATAGCAAACAATTTTTCGTTACAGTTTTCTCAGTAACTACTCATCACTGCAACTTGAAATTTTGTATGCAAGTTTATAATGATGTCCTATACCACAAGTAGCGATTTAAGGATTGCCGGACATCAACTTCCTGTTTACCGACTTTTTAACTTTCGCAAATTTCTTAGTACACAATGGAATTGTGCAATTATAACTTTTTTGTGACAAATTATATCGGGGATCTTCTACTCCAATGGGGAGTGGGGTATCATTTTGTGGCCCTCCAGGCCACAGTACCTCCAGATTTTATAAATATATTGTAAGCTGCTTAGTAAAAAGCGTCAATGAAACTGAATGTTTCAACACCTACCTCATTTAAATAGTTATCTCCCTTGACTCTACTACTTTAAGTCTTCTAATGTTCTCCTTTTTACCGTTTCTTGGAACTTTCATCTATGTAATCTATTTGCTCTTTGTTTCTTCGGGGTCCTACACTGCTTTTTATTCCTAAAGAAAGAATTAATTGACATTTTAATTGAATCCATCGAAAACTTTTGTCATTGCAGTTATTCATAAAAGTCTATCATGAAATATTAATTTTAGTAGCATCAGAATATTTAGCATGGGTTATTTGATAACATACTTAAGAAAATTTCACAATTTTAAAAGTATTTCACAATTATAAAAGAGTAACATTTAGCAAATCTGACTATTGAAATCTGTCAACTTTTCTTAATACAGAGTCATGCTTTTTGCACAAACTATAAGCAATGTTAAAGTGAACATTCAAAACTAGTTCCGTTGAATGACTGTATTTGTGGCATTATCTCTTCACAGCCTTTGTATTGTTATCAGGTTTTAATATACCATAAGAATATTTACTTTATCTTAAAAAAAAGTAATGTTGGTTTTATTTGTTAGTCAATTATTAATCAAATTGAATAAATAACTGCTTTTCTTTTTTTATTAACTTATTTTAAAACGTATCAATGTGGAAACCTATTTTTGTCAAACTAAAATTATCAGCAAAAAAGATAGCAATTGGATACTCACATTTGCAATTAACAAAGGGATATGGAGTAATACAAATGAGACAAAATCTCTACAAATATCTACAAAAACATGGAAAAACTTGTAATGAAACAGGGCTTTTATTGTTATTCTTCACTTAAAGTCATCACAAGGCCTTCAACAATGAGCTTTACTCAGAACTCATAGTTAGTTCAAGACATGAATGCAATCAGTGACGACAAATATAACATTTCCAGTTATTTAAACATAAATAAAGATCTTGACTATCTCTTTAGAAATCTCCGTCTGAATCATACAATTAACACTTAAAGAAAATGAGACAAATTCTCTACAAATAAATTCAGCAAAACAACGCAATGTAAGGTCTCTATACAACCAAGAATTCAATAAAGAATTTATTTTTTTCTAATTTTTCCTCAAAGTTCAATAATTCGTCAGTACTTCCATTGGTGTTGTTCATTTAGCATATTGCATCTGAAGTTAGAAAAAGATCTAATGAAGTGTCTGTTAACGTCAACTTTTATTATGCAGAAAAAAAATTCACAGTGACTTCGGTATTTAGTTATTTGTTACCACTGGGTCGATGCCACTGCTGGTGGACTGTTAGTCCCCGAGGGTATTCACCAGCCCAGTAGTCAGTACCCGAAAGCCGATTCTATTTTGAACCTAACAAAATCTAAAATTTGTAAATTTTGTAGAAAACTAAGGAGTGTCTCCCTCATGCAAAGCTCTGTCCTTAGCTGATTTTGGCTTTACGTTTAGATTATATCTGTTATTTGTTCTGTATCAGTTTTTAAACATCTTTGAGTTTATGGTCTTCCAAACGTTTAGATTTTATCTGCACTGAAGAGATACAAGTTGTCGAAATGCGCATATGCAGAAAATAAATTCACAGTGACTTTGGTATTTAGTTATTTCTTGTTTATCATGGTAATTCAAATTCAATTATCAAAGTATTACAAAACAAAATTTTATCTATTAAAAAGCGCATGTTTTGGGTCAAAATGTAATGTTTTTTTAATTATGGGCCCAGCAAATCTAAAAACCAATTTAATGCTGTAAATGTTCACTAGGAAGGTTTGAATGACTGGACATAAAACAATCTGCAAAAAACTTTAAATATTCAGTAAAGCTTCCGTTCACACGGATGTTTGCCTCCGAACGCTTTCTCATACCACAAGTAAAACGGCAAATCTGCTGTTGAGTCAGTCTCCACCATTTTTGATGCATGCGCAGTGCCTGCTCTAAACCATCTGCAGTCTGTACTGGGGTGACTTTTTCTCACACGCTACTACCCATGATATCCAGAATGAGTTTAATTTTGTTCAAGAATTGAGTTCTTGCTGGCCATGCAAAAACCTCTACCAACACATTTCGCAGATGATCGATAACAACCCTTCCACATTGTTGTATAGCATCGTCATCCATCAAGATGGGTCTCACTCTTAAATGAATAATTTTCAAATAGTGGCACTACACATACTTAAAGAATCTCACGATGATGGCTTTGTGCATTTGAGTTGCCACGTACATTAATGAAGTCAAGGTACGAGTCATATGACGCACACTCCCAGACCATTACAGAACCATCACGAAAAAGAACTGTTTTAACAACATTGCTGTAAGCATATACAATACTAGGTTGACACCATACGCTATAAGTACAGTCAGTAACGTGTTACATATAGTGAAACTCGTCTGACCAAATGGTCTTTCTCCAAAATGAACCTTACAATATCTAAAATTAGTAAATTTTGTAGAAAACTAAGGAGTATCTCCCTCATGCAAAGCTCTGTCCTTAGCTTATTTTGGCTTTACGTTTAGATTATATCTGTTATTAGTTCTGTATCAGTTTTTAAACATCTTTGAGTTTATGGTCTTCCAAACGTTTAGATTTTATCTGCACTGAAGAGATACAAGTTTTCGAAATGCGCATATGCAGAAAATAAATTCACAGTGACTTTGGTATTTAGTTATTTCTTGTTTATCATGGTAATTCAAATTCAATTATCAAAGTATTACGAAACAAAATTTTATCTATTAAAAAGCGCATGTTTTGGGTCAAAATGTAAGTTTTTAATTATGGGTCCAGCAAATCTAAAAACCAATTTAATGCTGTAAATGTTCACTAGGAAGGTTTGAATGACTGGACATAAAACAATCTGCAAAAAACTTTAAATATTCAGTAAAGCTTCCGTTCACACGGATGTTTGCCTCCAAACGCTTTCTCATACCACAAGTAGAACGGCAAATCTGCTGTTGAGTCAGTTTCCACCATTTTTGATGCATGCGCAGTGCCTGCTCTAAACCATGTGAAGTCTGTACTGGGAAGACTTTTTCTCACACGCTACTACCAATAATGTCCAGAATGAGTTCAATTTTGTTCAAGAATTGAGTTCTTGTTGGCCATGGAAAAACCTCTACCCACGCATTTCGCAGATGATCGATAACAACCCTTCCACATTGTTGTATAGCATCGTCATCCATCAAGATGGGTCTCACTCTTAAGTGCATAATTTTCAAATAGTACACGAAAAACAATGTGTCGGGGGGGGGGGGGGGGGTGGGGTGGCTGACATCCCACATATCAATAATTTCCTATCAAATATCATTTCACAAGTGTGATGGGCACATTTAATCAGCAATTGAGCAGAACTTTCTCACACCAGCGGATAACCACCACGAAGAATAACATGAAGAAAAACTTGATTTTTGCGCCTGTCCCTAGTCAAGAATATGTTTGTCATTGGCTTGTCCTTGTCTTCTTACAAAATTTTAGTTTCTTGATATTTGGGTTATTTGATGTGGTTTGTTTCCATTGATTTATTCACTCTTATACCTTTATGGGGACATCTAGGGCTTGCTATATGGTGTGAGGTTCCTCACTGTGTTGAAGACCGTACGGTGACCTCTAGATGCTTTGTTTTGGGTCGTTTTAACCTGGATATGGGATGTTGTCTCTTTGACATTTACCCCATTTCCTTTCTTTTTCATATCGATATTTACTACTTATGGATGTAAGCTGTATTGATGTAAAAATCAAACTATAAATAGGACAAATTGCCAATTTAACATAGGTAAGTTACCAATAAAGGTGTATTGGTTTCATTTAAACCATAAATGTGTAAAAATCACTTAAAGTATTTCATTTCATTTTGAATTTGGTGTTGCAATACTTTTTTCCATGTGTATATTTACTAGCCTAATCATTTATTTCTGTGGTGTTCTTGCTGTAGAAAATTTCAATGTCAAAGTTTTAGAGAAAAAAGTCACAGCTTAAGGACCATATCGCTCATGCAAAGTTCTGTGCTTAGTTTTTTCTTTCTATGTTTCATTTTAGATACAGTTTGTTATTTGTTCCCATATATCTTTCGGCTTGTGGTCTCCCAAATGATTATTTGGCAATGAAGAGACATAAGTAGTCCACATTGCTATCTAGAGAAAAAAGTAAAATTGAATTAAAAAGTGGATCATATGTTCTTTCCGCAAGTATAATCTCAAATTTATTTTCAAAGCTGGAAATATCCTATCTATATAGTTCTTAATACCACCAACCTGGATATTAACACGCCCGAAAAATGTGAATATGTGAATATGTGAATGTGAATATACAATTTTGTTCTGCCTCACAGAAGTCAGGTATATGGAAGCGTCTTACCGCTTGTCTGATCACCCCTCTTGTCCTTCCAACACATTCATCCTGTATATGTAAGCGGCTTGATATTCTGCTAGATACTCCTTCTTGGTCCTGCTAAGCAGTAGTCAAGTATATATAAACGTGTCATTCTGCCTGTCATCATCTCTTGGTCCTGATACACAGTACTTACGTAGTTACGTATATATCAACGTCGTGCCATTCTGCTTGTCAGCCGCTCTTGGTCCTGCTACACAGTAGTCACATACTAGTATATTAAAGCTTCTTGCTACTCGTCTAATCACTCCTTTTTGTTCCTCATACTCAGTAATTTTGTATGTGTAAGCGTCTTGCCATTCTGCTAGTCAGTCCTTCTTGGTCTTGCTACACAGTTGTCACGTAAATCTTAATGTCGTGCCATTCTGTTAGTCAATTTTTCTTGGTCCTGCTAAACAGCAGTTACGTGTATCTAAGAGTTTTGTTATTCTGTTAGTCACTCTTTCTTAGTCCTGCTACACAGTAGTCACGTTTTAGCGTGAGATCAGCCAGTCCCGTGAAAACTGCCTGTTCCGTTTCCAGTTTGCTGTCTGGCTTGTGGATTTCACGCAGGGGGTCGTGAGATTTACAAGCCGTGAGAAATGCCAATTCCTTTCCGTTTTTATACTAGAAATCGAAAGTACAATAGTACCCGATGCAAATGCATTTCAAAGCTTAACGACTTTTTGTACGATTGATAAGTAATTTAAATAAAAAATAAGATTTAAAAACACTCCATACTGCAGTTTTCTCGATGCACAACAGGGCAAGGAAAATGAAACAAATGACAGTCATATATTTCACGTACCTCAAGAAATGCTAAATGGTATGGTTGAACACTCTGGAATATTTGACAAGTTTGTGCAGTTATTATATTGACAGCACTTTTCCTGTGATACATTACTTACATAAACCCATATTTGTTTAAACTGACTACAATTACATCATGGCTCTTAAAGTAAACATAACTTGTAAAATGTTTGCGTCCAAAAATCACTCTTCTCAACTTAGTTGCTCTCGGTATACACGTAGTGCATAATAATAGCAGATGTTGGTGGCTGTCAGCTTAAGCTTGTCAATCCAACATAATTTTTGCACTCGTCACGGAGTGTAAAATGACTCTAGCTCATAGACAAATACGAGAAAGATCTTATCACTTAAAATCATACAGTATCTAACCATATGACATACATAATGTAGTCTGCTTCATCATACTTACATTCAGTATTCCCACGTGCATTCATTTTCTACTTTCACTTTCTCGATTTCTTGACCGGAAGTCACCATTTGCTTCCATATCTCACACCGGAAGAGACACTTTTTTTTCCGGAACCGAAACTGGCAGTTGTCACGGGCTGGCAGATCTCACGCTACAACGTATATAAAAGCGTCCTGTCATTCTGTAAGTTACTTCTTCTTTGTTCTGCTAAACAAGTATCATGTATATAAACGTTTCTTGACATTTTGCTAGTTAGTCCTTCTTGGTTCTGCTACACAGTAGTCTTGTTTATGTAAGCGACTTGCTATTCTGTTGATTAGTCTTTCTTGATACTGCTACTCAGTAGTCACGTAAACGTACGCGTTTCGCCTTTCTGATGTCACTTCTTTTTGGTCCGTCTACAGAGTAGTTACGTTTATGCAATCGTCTTGCTATTCTGCTTCTTGGTCCTTCTTCATAGAAGCCACTTCTATGTAAGCGTCTTCCCATCTGCTATTCACATATTCATGGTCTTGCTACACAGTATTCACGTATGTGTAAGCGTAATGCCAATCTGCTAGACACTCCTTCTTGATCCTCCTATACAGAAGTCAAGTATATGTAAACATCTGCTTGTCATTGCCTCTTGTTCCTATTTCACAGTAGGCACTATATGTAAGCGTCTTGCCATTCTGCTAATTTCTTAGTCCAACTGCTGTTATATCGGCCGTACGTCGATTATCCACCAAAACCGTGACCATATTACCTGATAGTTATGCGTAAAGACAAAAATTATATAAATGCCATCCCATATGTCTAAAGTGATTGCAGTTTTTGAGACATGGATTTAATTTTTGAACATTTTCTTAAGATGTCCTATTAATCTCAAGGTATTAAACTTTAAAACCGGTACCAAGTCCGGCTATCCTGAGTTCTTATCGTTGTTTATGTTTGTCTTGCATTTTTTTTCTTTTTTTTTTTTTTGTCTTGTCCAGTTCCATTGTGAGTTTGTGGCATTTGATTTTGCTTTTCTTGCATTTTTTTTTAATATTGTGTTAACTCGAAGTATTTATAACTTTTCATTTAAGCAAAAAGGAGTACACGAATTTTACCTCGTCCATTATTGTTTACTAAAATTTTATTCGGTAGTTGACTCGTGGTCACGACTTACTAGAAAGCTATCTCATGAAAACAAGACAGTTATATTGTGACCACGAGATACTGGGTCTAGGGAAAGAAAAACTATTTTGTGGAAACGATATATTATCGCGTTGGAACCAAATACCTTTCTTGTGGAACGACATATTATTTTCTGAGTATGAGCTACTATTTTGTGGGAACGACATATGGAAAATTTTTAAATGGCCGCATTCTGTCATCTTGTGGGAACAGCATATTATCTTCTGAGTATAAGATACTATTTTGTGGGAAATTCATATGAAAAATTTTTACATGGCTGCATTCTGCCATTGAACATACAATATTGTCAAATATTTTGATTGATTTTATCAGAGTCAGTTATTTTTTGACTTAGAATGTCTGAACAGAGTTGAGATTGACTGTGCTGAAATGATTCAACGCTGATCAGTCCTTTTCAACATTAGTTTTGACTGAAATATCTGATCAGAGTTGGGCCAACTCACTTCAGTCAATCTCAGGCTTTACCTGTGTTGTAAAAGTCTGACAAGTGTTGAGTCAACTTTGGTCAGTCATTCTCAACACTACCTGTGTTGTAATTGACTGATTTTTGTTGAGAATGTCTGATCAGTGTTGAGCCAACGCTGATCAGTCTTTTCCAAGGCTACCTGTGTCGTAAAAGACTAATCCGTGTTGAAAATCACTGACCAGCGTTGACTCAACATCGGACAATCATTTTCAACACGGACCGGTCTTTTACAGCACAGGAAGTGTTGAGAACGACTGATCAGAGTTGATTCAACACTGAACAGACATTCTCAACAGATGTCAGTCTTTTACAACACAGGTAGCGTTAAGATTGACTGATAGGCGTTTACTCAACACTGGCCAAACTTTTACAACACAGACAAGTCATTTTAAACAAAAGTAAAGATTTTTATTTATTTAATCAATTTACTTATTTTTTATATATTTATTTTATCTATATTTTAGCTATTTATCCAATAAATTTCATTCATATTTTTTATTATTAAGTTTTATTTATTTCAATTTTTTATTTAATTTATTTATATTTTTTTATTATTTATTTATTCATTGTTATATGTTATATATAATAACTGTTCACATTCCGGCCTTATCTGTTTATTCGTTCATGCATCTATTTTTCCTTTTTTTTGCCAAAAAGGTAAGGAGAAACTAAAACTGAATACATGAATATACATATCTAACCCCGCCAGACCATACCTACGACCTGGAATGTTTTTGTGAGTATCTCGAAAATGTTCAAATGATATATCTGAAAATTTTTTGTAGACCCGCTCTTTGTTACGTTTCTTCAGGATAAAAATTCTAAAATAATTAGATTTTTGTTTTCTTTACTTTAATTTTTGAAACAATGACTCTTCCGAACAGAAAGTAACATAAAACACACAAATCGAACAAAATTATTAATACGGTAAGTACATTTGTATTCTTTACCAATTAACAAAATTGCAGTTCACACTTTCGATTTCGTTGTCAAGCCAATATTTGCACAAATTCTTATTTTTACAGACACTCAGTCTCAACTCTTCAAAAGTTCATGTAAATATGTACACGTCTCTCGGAGTTATGTCCATCGGGTTGATTGTGAGCTTAAAATATGAAAAAGAAATGAAATGGGGTAAATGTCAAAGAGACAACATCCCATATCCAGGTTAAAACGACCAAAAACAAATGTCCTTATACTCTTTTGCATAATTGAATATCATATGTGAGTCCAACTTTTGTATCCGCACATGATATGTTTATAATGGCCAATTTTGACCTGTAATAGTTCCGTTTTTCGTTTACTGGTTGATCTTGTAAACAATTAGCACCGACTATAATTGTGTATTGCATATGTTGTGTAGCAGAGACATTTAAACTGTATACTTGCAAATTAATTTCTATGTCTGTAACGGTTGGTGCTTCACATGTAATGTCTAAATATATCAAATATTCGAAAGCTTAATATCTTTTGATTTCCGTATACTTGGTCACCACTTGTCTTATTGATTTCATAAGGTAAAGGGTTAGCTAATTAGAAAAAAAAACAATTTATGCAAAGTATGTCTTGGCTTGTTAACTTTAAATGCATGTAAAAACTGTGGAATCCAGACATGTTAGCCCCACTTGGCATATTTAATAAATGTGCTTATTTGTTTTACATGTTTTTATTTGCACTAGTGAATATAATATCATCTCAAACGAATTATACCTCTTCCATTTTATCTTTACCTTTTCAGATATATAATAAATAGCAATAATGGATGTTACTTTGCTGTGTGAGGTTCTTACAAATTTCTTATTTTGCCTGCTGTAACCAGGGACTATGCTGTGATAGAATAGTTATCGATTGTTCGATTAGTTTGGTTTATATTGATCTGCAAGGCAACAACAGCACTGGCGGATACAGAGGGTGTCCTGAGGCATTAAGCCACTCTTTTTCTAGAAAAAAAAATTATCGCGCAGAAGTAAGACACATATTCACACACACATAGAAAAAAAAAGACCGAAATCTTTTTTCAAAAAGGCTGGATCCACCGGTGAATAGACTCAAAAGAATTTTAAATAGAAAGTCAATTTACTACAGTCTTAGTTAACCCTTTACTGTTTAAGTAATCCAATATACAATTATATACACAGGTTAAGTAAATTGACGAAGATTTATTTTGCGGTCTTCTCGAACTGTTCGTTTTGTATGCATTGGTCATTTAATTTCATTTACCCGGGGTCAATAAATTAAGCCATGAATGACAAAATAAAATATATTATTGTGTTGGCACCTGGTGACATTTATGAACTGTCAATTAAAATGTGAATTTCCACTTCAGAAAACTGCTTGGTCTGCATTTAAAAGTATGGACAAAATAGTTTATTCTTAAATAAACACATATAATAATATAACATACATTCTGTGACGTATTAAATAAAGTGATTAACTTATAAACATCCACAGAATAAAAACAAATATGGAACTTTCGAGATTGGAATTCTAAATTATTGTAGATGGAAGCGAATTCGAAATCAGCAAAACCAGTATGTAAGTTGGACAGAGAACTGTACTCCTACCAATTAAATAAAAGTTGATTCCGACATACCTTGTATAAATTGTCAATAATTGAATGCCTAATTGGGGAAGGCGTGTGTCGCGTGCCATATTAAAGAGCGGTTTTACTGCTCAACAAACAAGCAAAACACTAATTGGCAGGGTTATATGTATATTCAACTGTTTGGTTTTAGTTTTAAAATAATTGTATATAAATAACTGAATGAACAAACAGATAAGGTGATAATAAATAAGTAAAATTAAAAATGAAAGTAAATAAATAAAAAATTGAAAACACAACATGAAATAAATAAAAATAATTAGATATTAAATAATTAATACAAATAGAATAAAACAAATAAAATAAAATAAAAAGAATTGATATAAATAGAATAAAGTAATAAATAAATGCTAGATGTTTTGTTTTTGTTCGTTTTTACCTGGAGGTGGGATATTGTCTCCTTGACATTTACCCCATTTCCTTTCTTTTACAAAAATATAATCAAAGTAATTTAATAAATAAAAATCTTTACTTTTGTTTTAAATGACGTGTCTATGTTGTAAAAGTCTGGCAGGTGTTGAGTAAACGCCGACCAGTTAATCTCAACGCCACCTGTGTTGTAAAAGACTGATATCTGTTGAGAATGTTTAGTGTTCTCAGCAATTTCTGTGCTGTAAAAGACTGACCCGTATTGAAAATGTCTGTCCGATGTTGAGTCAACGCTGGTCAGTCATTTTCAGCACGGATCAGTCTTTTTCGACACAGGTAGCGTTGGAACTGACTGATCAGCGTTGCTTCATCACTGAACAGACATTCTCAACAAAAATCAGCCGTTTACAAAACAGGTAGTGGTGAGAATGACTGACCAAAGTTGATTCAACACTGGTCAGACTGAAATTGACTGAACTGAGTTGGCCCAACTCTGATCAGTTATTTTCAGTCAAAACTAGTGTTGAAAAAGACTGATAAGCTTTGAATCAACTCAGCACAGTCTTTCCCAACTCTGTTCAGACATTCTAAGTAAAAAAAAAAAAAAAAAAAAGAACGACTGTTGTAAAATCAGTCAAAATATTTGTCAATAGTGATATGATTATACCTTATTTTTTTGTAGAGGTTTTCACTGATGGTGCTTAAGTTTTGAAGTGTTCCTGTTTATTTTGTTCATTTGTTTGTTTTCTTAGTCATGCTTTCTTAATTCGTGTAAGATATGAATTGCAGTATATTTGTTATTTTGATTTTGGAATTTCCGCTTTACTACTTTTTGCTTTGGTATTCGTTATATTATGGTATCTCTCTTTCACCTGTTCTTTCCTCAAGTACCCCCTCCCCGTCTTTGATATGCAGAACTAGTGCCATCTTTATGAAGTCTTTGATAACCACCAGCATGGATGGATATTACCACGTGGGAAAAAAGTGAAGATTCTGACATGTCTTTTTACATTTCCAAAATCTCCTCTTACATTCTTTGGACAGCCACTGTGCATTTTTATAGCTTCCATTACTTTTTAGATTACTGTTTGCTTTGCTATATATAAAGGTAAAAGAATAAATATTCATGGAAGGGCAAGCGGGACAACGAGTTCTCGTTGCAACTTGACAAAGGAAAAATGGGAAGGGGTAGGAATTTCAGCTTTCTCTACGAATCCCAGTTAGTGGGCTCTTCTAAGAAAATTACAGGGCAGGGCATTTCCATATAAAATCCATCACCCTGGGAATCATCCGGCAGCTCTGTAGCCAGTGCCACTTAAAACCGATTCAGGTGCGGGGCAAATTAATAAACGTCCAGCTGCTTTAATACGTCCTCCTTTTTAATTTACTAATACGTTAAGACATTCCGTTGACCATCCGATATCCGTGCGTTTTCAAAGGCATTCCTTCAGGATTATGTATAAAAGCCATCACATCTCTTTTGTCAATGTAATTTCTGTGACAGAGGTTAACTTTTTAAGAATATGTTTTTTTTTCAAATAATGTTAGCAAAATTGCAAATTATGGTTAAAATTTGTGTTATTTTGCTGTCATTAAACCAAAATGTAAATCACGAATTCTATTTCTTTCCTTATCGCTGCTCGAATTTTATTTGTTAGTTCTTTCAACATCGCAATTTACTGAGTTGTTGGACTGCAATAGCTATCTTGTTACCACGATATTTATCTCATGGACACAAAATATTAAGTCAAAGGAACGAGATACTTTATTATGGGAACTAGATACTTATCTTGTGGGAACAGGAGACTATCTTGTTGGAACGAGATGATTATCATGTGGGAACGACATATTATATTGTTGGAATTAGATACTTTTCAGAACGTATTATGTTATGGAAATGAAATACTATCACGTGGGAACGACTTAAAGAAAATTTCAATTAGCAGCACTCTGCCATTATACTTTCGTAAATTATGCTGCAGGGCAGTGAAAGTTGAAATTGATTTGAACTTAATTTATGATATACTTGTTAAAATATCATCAGGAAATAAAAAAGTAGAGACGACCTTATAGTTAACAGCCTTGTCACATTTTCGTTAGACTGGCTTTAGATGTAGTTACTTAATATAAAATGAACTAAACCAGGAAATCCCGTACTTCCTTTGGTTTTGAAATGCATTTTTTTTCTTAAATTTTACCCTAACTATATCAGTATGTACATATTTTTGTCCACCTACAAACTGTTTTAGCGTTTTATCAGCATTATTGATTCTTGATTGTAATGTAACCATACTACCAAAACTCGGGATTACGGGCCTATATCTCCATATCAGTATCCCATGGCTTTAAAGCTCTAGTACGTAGTGTTCTTGATTTATGGGCCCTAATTCTTAATATGGGTACGTTAATATCAAAGTGCTATAGAATACTGTAACAGATGTCAGCACCTTCAGTCCTAAGATTGGCTCTAATCCTAAATATTAGTAACATAATCATAGCAGATTTCCAAAGTGATATAGAAAAATATGAGAGGATATGGAGTGAATTAACATGCAACAAAAACGCAAACGATACATAGAAAACTCCAGTTTATAAAGGACATGACTTTTATTCTTGCCTACATCTTGATGTCGAATGAGGGTCTTCAAAAAAAGATGAACAATGTTCACCCCTCAAGCGAGATCAAGAAGGAACCTAGCGTGCACTAAAGCGGTATTATTGACAAAAATGTTGAACAACATCGATCGCAGCTAAAATATTTCATTGAAGCAACACATGGCGGATGCGGTCAATGAGAAAAAAACCGGGCAACGTCTGCCCACAAATATTTGTCATTAAGTAGCCGTACGAAAGACAAAAATAAGAACAAAAACAACATCGATAGACAACACGGAGCACATCGAAATAGTTGTAGGCAAACCTTACAGTGTAACTTAGGTTAAAAGGGCAGAAGTAGTCGTGCTTACAGATTATAACATTTTAGTAAAAACAATAAAAATATTGAACAGTCAAATTGAAAAAAAAAATAAATGCATTAATAAACCTATGAGAAATTCACACACGAACAAACACGCCACAATTGTAATATTATAAGAGCATACACCTAAAGCACGATATGCTGAAAATTTCTTTTATAGTTAAAGTATATGATAAAATTATCATTTCATGTCATCAACAATCGAGCATTAAATAATATCTTTAGCCTTGTAAGTCTTGGGCTGATATTACGACCTTTGGCTGGCAAGGGTATGATATGAAAAATGTCAAGTGATAATCCATGAATATCATCCAAGGGTATCATTCTCCAAAAAGGTCTTTTACGTATCACAAATAAATCCCTTCAGAAGCCTCATCGAGTATTTACACTTTAAAATTTACAACAAAAATTCTACATATAAATACCGGGAAAACCACAACTCTTAACAATGATCCTACATAAGTAGATACGGAATTATACTTTTATCAAACGTAATGTTCATGGTATAAAATAAACAGTATATCAACAGAATGTCAGGTAATTATAACTTTTGCACTAATGTAATAATCAGCGTATAAAATACACAGTGTAAATCTATAAAATGTTAGGTAATTATGATTTTGTACTAACGTTATGCTATGTTATAAAATAAACAGTGTGGATCTACAGAATGTCAGGTAATTATAGCTTTAGTAATGATGTAATGATCGTGGTATATAATAAACAGTGTCAATCCGAAGAATGCCAGGTAATTATAACTTTGGTATTAACGTAATGATAATGGCATAGAATAAACAGTGCAGATCTACAGAATGTCAGGTAATTATAACTTTGGTAATTACGTAATCACTATTGACAAATATTTTGATTGATTTTACCAGAGTCAGTCGTTTTTTGACTTAGAAAGTCTGAAAAGGATTGAGAATGACTGTGCTGAGTTGATTCAACGCTGATAAGTTTTTTCAACACTAGTTTTGACTGAAAATATCTGATCAGAGTTCAGTAAATCTCAGTCTTATCTGTGTTGTAAAAGTCTGACCAGTGTTGAGTCAACTTTGGTCAGTCATTCTCAACACTACCTGTGTTGTAAATGACTGATTTTTGTTGAGAATGTCTGCTCAGTGTTGAGTCAAGTGTTGAGATCGACTGATCAGTGTTGATTCAACACTGGACAGACATTCTCAACAAATATCAGTCTTTCTTTTACGACACAAGTAGCGTTTGGATTGACTGATCGGCGCTTACTCAACACTGGTCAGACTTTTACAACACAGACAAGTCATTTAAAACAAAAATAAAGATTTTTATTTATTCAATTACTTGAATTATATTTTTATCTATTTGTTTTATTCTATTTATATAAATATTTTTTTTATTTATTTTATTCTATTTGTAATAATTGTTTATCTAATTAATTTTATTTATTTTAATTTGTGTTTTCAATTTTTTATTTATTTTCTCGTATTTTTAATTTTACTTACTCTGGTCGATTTTTCTATACAATTATTTTAAAACTAAAACAAAACAGTTGAATATACATATAACCCTGCTGTTTGTATGTTGAGCAGTAAAATCGCTCTTTAATATGGCATGCGACATGCGCCCTTTCCAATTACGCATTCAATGGTTAAAAATTTATACAAGTCAAGTAAAAATGCTAATATTATGCAGGTAGATTCAATAAATCTGTCCCCACCATCAGTTTGTTACGTGTATATCTGTGTCAGTTTCTATGTTAAAAAACGACTATGTCGTCTGATGTGGACAGAAAAAGACAAAATATGTGTGCATTCATACACAATCTAGCATTTTGTTATCTTTTTACAAAGGAACTGTCAGTTATTGACATCAAAGCAAAGAATGAATCAGTCACAGCATCGCTGCATTTGATTGGTCAAGAAGGTCGGGTAGGGAGACATTTATTGAATCTGGAATCCCGTGGATCAGCCAATATATTGTTAGTCTCTACGCATTGTGCACGTGACAATTATTCATACAAAGGAATGTCTGCGAACGGCATAGGCTGTAGCCAAAAAAGACAAAAGTTTGCCCAGAGACTTGGCTAAAAAAATAAAATTCAGCATTCACATTAATACCTACTTGCATGCAATACAACGTTTGTTTGTCCTGCAATAAATGTAAATCGAAAGATAAATTTCTACAAGAGCCTTTTTCTGCGATGATAAAACACCTTAATGCAGCAAAACCGTTGAAAGTTCAAGAAATCCTTACAGAATGTAACTCCAAATACGTTTATGAGAATAAAGATCTATACATTTCAGAGATCAATAAGTACTTTATTTCTTTTTTTTATCTTTATTTTAGTCTTAAAATGTCTGTATTATCTGCTTGCTAAAAGAAACGATGTGATCATTCATAAGCTCTGGGCCAACAACTTGGTGTGGACGTAATTGGTATGCACTCCACAAGAATATATGTATTCTAGATATTAACGGTTTTGAACTACTGACACACTGTGTTAACTGCTTGTCGAAAAAGTAAGGTGATCGATCATATCCTAAAAGGTCAGGGCAAACATATGTAAGTTGAATGAGTATCAAATATTATGTGGCTAGAATGAAAAGTGATGAACAGGATACACAGTGCAAAATTTCCAAGTCAATGGAGAATGATTGCAGGAGCATATACTAAAATTGATCTGAACTGATACGTATGCAACTCCATACCAATTTCAATAGGATACAACTAGAAAAACTGTGAGCAAAGCCCACAAATGCATACCCCGCTCCAACATTTGATTCTAGAAATAAAAAAATCACCAAGAAAATCAACTCAAATTAAATTTTTAATAGCTGGTGCACAATTGCAATCTGCACTAAACATTTTGTGAAAGTTTCAGTGAATTTCACCAAGTGGTCTAGGAAGAGTTGTCGCCACAAAGTATGTACCCTATGGCGGACGGAATAACGTACGAACGGATCGACGAACGAACGGACACCATGATAACCATATACATGTACCATCCGCTTAAGGGGGAGGGGGGTAATAAGTGACTGACATAAAATGTAAGAAAATACTTAAATATTTGATAAAAAGTGCGAAATTGTTCGCAGACATTTGGTCAGTTGAACGTGAATGTAGGAACTTAGACTGCGACTGAAATTATCAAGTTGTTGTTAATAAATTAGAGACATTATTTTAAATGTCTCTGGTTGAACAGACACAGGAAGAAACATTGTTGGGGTAATAACTTGTGCTCCACAGCTCTCCGAGAGTCCGCTGCCCTGTAACTGGAGCCCAGAACACTGTGAGTGTAGATCAGAGCCCTTGTGTTGGAGCCTTGAGCCATAGTGTTGGAGCGCAGGTCCTCACGTTAAAAAAAGGTGGAGACCAGAGCCCCTGGTTTTACCCAACATTGTGACCTCCGTCGTCCTTTAAATCACACGGGTTGAATAAAAATCCTTTAAAAACGATTTTCAGAAAAACAAGCAGACAATTACATAATCTGTGCATTTATTTCTTTTTCTTCTTTCGAGCTTTTTCAATTATTTTTGCCATATTCAGCTGAAAATAATATAAATCTTGATGCATGTTTTGTATTAACATGAGCTATCATTTTTGTCGTTACTTTATTGAATTTCTTGAGCACAAATCTTTGTTTTAATAATAATGTGATATTTAATACTAAATTAATATCGAAAAAGGAAAAAGCACGGAAAAAATAAGTTGGGTTTTACGTTAAATGTTTTTGAGGATAAGATGCATTTTTTTTTAATTTAATATGATGTCCATGAAATAAATCCTTGGCATATTTTCAAAATCCCCTCCAAAAAGAAATGAATAAGATTATATTCACGTCATAATGGGCATGAGCCTATCCGTCTTTATTCATGTAGAGTCATTAGACCTTAAAGGTTTGCTTTGTAGCGTACCTAACCAGAGTTCTTAATACATTGTCGATAGTGGATGATCATGTAAGCTTTGTCAAGTTTGTACTTGAAACCATCCGTAAGGCCCTTTTTTCTTCTGGTCTTTATGTAATTTATCTCCATTTACGTGCAGGTTACATTTTTCGTTAAACATGTGGCGCTTGCTATGGTACACGTCTAGATGTTTGGTTCTGTTAGAATATATGTCAGCTTTTATATCTATTCAACTGACCAGAAATCCAGTATTAGTAGTGAGGCACTCATTTTCGCCCTCAACTACGCAAGAGCTCGATCATATCCAAAAGTCCTAGAACTACCTCTAGCTGGTAATCTATCCACTTTGAATTTTGAAAACTTTACATCAAAAATGTATATGAAAATTAATATCAATTTATATTTTATAACATTATATTTTAATTAATTTATTTAAAGTTCGATTTCACTGAATATGTATACAATACACAGAAAAGACGTCGCTGTCACTGACTTTATAGCTCACAATTACATCTCCTGAGCCTCAGTCGTACACCCGTAGGCATGACATGGTTGTATATTGTAAATCCAATATGCAACATATTAATGAACTTTTTTACCTTTTTGGGGCCATTTAGGGCTTGCTATATGGTGTGAGGTTCCTCACTGTGTTGTAGACCGTACGGTGAACCCTAGATGCTTTGTTTTGGGTTGTTTTAACCTGGATATGGGATGTTGTCTCCTTGACTTTTACCCCATTTCCTTTCTTTTTCATATGTATAATTTTACCTTGTAACATGGAATTTGTCCAGTTAAAACCTATAAAAATAAGTTATCGTTTCAACAAAAAGAATCATTTAAATCAAAATCAGGCCAGGCTGTTAGGTTAAATTAAAAGACACGAGAATAAAAAAATATGTATTGCATATAAAAATAATTCATTAGAAACAAAAAATTCACTACTTCAAACCTTTTAATTGAGAGTTATTGCATAATTGATAGCCATAAAAAAGAACAAAAAAAAAATCCCTGTGAACAAAAAGGTGACTTAAAACTGGGACTATTATAACAGTCCCAGCTTAAAACAAAAACAATGCATTTCTGAGAGTTTATCTACATCAGAACAAAATTAGCAATTTATGTGCCACTCTCTGTGTACAATAAAGCTATAAGTTCTGGAATGACTGCCTTAGATATAAAATTATATGTCTCTGTCCTAATATATTCTTTCTTCTATGTGGGTTAACTTTGAGTTTGAGAGAGTCGGTTTTATAAGCTGACATATACTTATATTTGTTGTATATCTACCTCCTTTTAAATAAAATTTACTTAGCTTGTCTTTTTGAAGATTGGATGACATATTTCTGATCGAGTTAAACCAAATTTGGTAGTCGAGGGATATAAAGAAGAAAGAAGAAAGGGTGTTTACTTCTTTTCTTTTTTTTCTGTTGTGCACCCAGCAGGAACGTTAGAAAGTTCGACAGCACACTTGGCCAAAGACGTAATATTCGTCTTTATGCATACATAGTAAATTCATTCCAGATCTAAATTCTGAAATTTGACAGTTTTCATCAATTTATGTCTAATCATTTAACATATCTATTTATTGATTGAAATGCACATTTATACCCATATACATTAGGGTTGAAGGCATACATGAACAATAACAAAACCATAATAAAACAAAACAAAGATTACAAAAGGAAAAAATCATGCATTTGTTGAGTCCATTCTCCTCAACGCAAGAGACCTTGTAGCGAATGAAGCAGTATACTGCACGATTTGTCGACAATTTAAACATACATACATACAGTTTATCTGGTTTACTTTCAATATTTGGTATTAAACGTTTTATTTCCTGTACATAGTTTTCTCTTAGTTTTGTGTTATTATTACGTGAAAATAAGAATTGTTCTTCATCATCAATAGTGTTGGAATTGCAGTTCTTCCATTTTCTGTTTTCTCGTTTAATATTTTTGAACCTTCCCTTTCAATTTCTAAAACATGATTGCTGACTCTTAATTTTGTTATATATTTTCTATTTTCAAATGTTTTTATATTTTCCAAATATGGTTCAATTTCATATTTTTTCTTAAATTTACTATAAAGAAGCAATTTATTACTTTCTGTTAGATAATTTAATTTTTTTTAAAAATAATGTCTTATAGTCTTCTTCAAGTAGTTCTTTCACATGCTTTGTAAATGTAGGTTTCTCTGTATGAATATTTATATTTTCTTTATATGTGATATGATAGTTTCAGTCTTCGCAGAATATAGAGTTATCTTGCTAAAGCAGTAAAGAATGTATAGTACCAGTAAAGGAGGAAGTGCCGCGGGTGGTTAGCGGGCCACTCTCTCCCAAACCCACCCATCTCCTTTCTACCGCCTGTCAACTCATTATCTCGCACCTCTTTATTCCAACATTCCCACAAATCTTTAAGTTTTCTACAGCTTTCTATCCCATTTTAACCAATATCCAATATTACAGGACCTTTTATATGAGAGGTGTGATTCTCTCGGAAAGAAGGCCGTGTAACTGCATCCCTGCATGCGAGTTGAAAATCCTAAGTGCATATATATAGAACAATACGCATCTGTTGGGTTAACCCATACGATTCTCTGTTTAAATCAAAAGTGTCGTATGTAGGGTAAACTCAATGATGAGCTCAATGATGCGGAAATGCATAAAACACGAACACAGTCTGCTTAGTAAAAAATAAAATAAACGTAAGGGCGTCTTGCGAAAATAGGCAATACTAACTGTTTTAAAATGTGTTGTTCAATATGTTCAGCAATGTGCTTATCTACATAAATTTTGTTCTTCTTCTAGTGTAACTGTTATGAAATCCCGGAATCCCAACTTTATTGTTACTAAATCCCGAAATCCCTAACTATAAATTTGAGGAACTTAAAAACAGACATTTTCGATTCCCGGTGCATTTATTTCCCTAAATCCCGGACTTAAATTATAATAAAATCCCAGCAACCCGAAAAAGGTCCACCCCCTCAGAATCGAACGAGGTTTACTCTCGTGGAAATTGGTCAGTATTCTACATTTTGTATACAAGTATTAGAAACACAAATATACCATGTATTATGTTATATAATCAACAGAAGCACGAAACAATTTCTTTTTACAAAAAACTTTCATTTTGAATGCTTTATGTTATTGTTATACGATGTTTACTCTAGTGTACTACTTGCTTATATGGTACGATTGAATGCAATCTAAAATTTAAAGAAAATGATGCAATATATTTTTATTTGTATGTTTTACTCTCACGGAAACCCTATAACTCTAATTTAGTGTATTTCATCCTTTATTAATGTTTCTTGTGGGTGATCTTGGGTATTCTTGGTTGTTTTTTATGGACTGATTTTCAGGGTAACAGTTTAAGAGAATTATTAAAAGAAGTGAACATGATTGATGAATACAATATTACGGGGCTACATGGGTAGGGAGAGGAAATTTACCAGGCAATCTCCAGTCTTGTACACCCTTCCGAGGAAGTAATATTTCGGCAGCGGTTTTCCAAGTTTTAGATCCGAGTTGCACTGACGAGATGTAAATTCATCGAAATAGGGCCTTATATGCAACAGTGAAATTCAAATGAAGTGTTGCGTGTCACTCAAGTTGTAGTGGTCAAATTCCTCTGTGGAAAAATGTTCTCGATAATATCACATCCTGAGACTTTAACACAGCTGGTCTTTGACTTCATACGCATATAATTTATTTTTCAAGACCTGTATAAGCATATTGACAGGCTTATCCTTAGGATAAAATAAGATTTCCAAGTTTGTCACTGTTTTTAGACGTTATATAATTTATTTTTCAAGACCTGTATAAGCATATTGACATGCTTATCCTGAGGATAACATAAGATTTCCAAGTTTGTCGCTGTTTTTAGACGTTATATATGATTTTTTTACACGACTAGTATTTTCTTCATCAAGAAGATCCTTGGAGCTTATTCCGCCTTTTAGCCGAGTTTTGGGAATTATCGATTGACAAAAAAACGTAAACTCATCCTGCCCATCTTTTGGATGACACACAAAGACTTCTCGGTTTTTGTTTTGGCTTGTGTATTCTCACTAATTATCTATTTCATTTCATAGAGTAGAGTAGAGTAGACATTTGATATGGAACTTTGGATTTTTTTTCCTCCCGTCTGCTCCAGCGAGAATCATCAATTACGGGGCTACATGGTTAGGGAGAGGAAATTTACCAGGCAATCTCCAGTCTTGTACACCCTTCCGAGGAAGTAATTTTTCGGCAGCGGTTTTCCAAGTTTTAGATCCGAGTTGCACTGACGAGATGTAAATTCATCGAAATGGGGCCTTATATGCAACAGTGAAATTCAAATGAAGTGTTGCGTGTCACTCAAGTTGTAGTGGTGAAATTCCTCAGTGGAACAATGTTCTCGATAATATCACATCCTAAGACTCTAACTCAGTTGGTCTTTGACTTCATACGCATATAATTTATTTTTCAAGACCTGTATAAGCATATTGACAGGCTTATCCTTAGGATAAAATAAGATTTCCAAGTTTGTCACTGTTTTTAGACGTTATATATATATATATTGGCTCGCACTTAGGAATGAACTACGCTTGCACATATCTTGGAACATGGGAAAACTCTTTATTTGATCAATCGGAAAAAACGCCACTTACATACTTTCGATTCGTTGATGATATATGGGGATCATGGGAGGACGGAATAGATGAATTAAACAAATTTCACAAAACGGCAAATTCTATACACCCACGCATACAAGTAGATCTACGGCATTCCGACAATACACTAGAATTTTTGGATGTTTTGACCATTATTGTAAACGATTTTTTAAAAACGGATCTGTACACAAAACCTACCGATAAGCATCTGTATCTACATTCTCAGTCTTCGCATCCTAACTACATGAAAACATCAATACCATATGGTCTCGGAATTAGAGTAAAAAGAATTTGCTCGGAGGAGGCAGCATACAAATTGAATCGTAACGAAATAAGGAAAAATCTTAGTATACGCGGATATTCGAGTTCAACAGTTGAGAATGAACTGAAGAAAGTTGATAAATTAAACAGAAGTAACCTTTTAACATATAGGACAAACAAATCAAAAACCGACAGAGTACCGCTAGTGTTAACATACTCGAAAGGATTTCCGAACGTCCGTCAAATTATAAAGAAACATATGACGATGCTATACAAATCCGATAAAATGAAAAAAGTTTTTGAAATTAGGCGAGACAAAAATTTGCAAGACATTTTGGTGCACAAAAAACATAACAATATGTATTTTAAGCAAGAAAACAATTGTGAACCATGTGGCCGCAATTGCGCAATATGCCCATACGTACGTAACACTAGTATTTTCGAAAATTTTGAGGGAAAGGTATTTAGAGTAAAAAATTATGTAAACTGTACTACAGCAAACGTGGTGTATGCTTTATTTTGTAAAAAATGTAATGGCTTTATTTATGTCGGAGAGACCAGCGACACACTGTACCAAAGACATTTGTTAAACCTTTCGCCAATTAGAAGACAAAAACCCGATCCCGTTGCATTACATTTTAATTCAGCAAATCATTCAGTAAAAGATTATGAAATAGTTGCACTTGAAAAAATCTGTGGTGATGATATATACAGACAAACGATAGAAAATTTATGGATAAAAAAATTACGCACCTACAAGCCGCATGGAATAAATACAAAAATGTGACGTTCTCTTTCCCGTAAATGTAATTGCAAATTGTGACGTTCCCCATTGTAATTGTAATTGTGGTTACTATAGCATAATAAAGTTCCGCTGATGAAGGCCGGCTTGTCCGACCGAAAGCTCCGGATGAAAAATGAAGAGATTTTATTTATTTACCTCAATTTGAGAGATTTATATATATATATATATATATATATATATATATATATATATATATATA